>CAUHTR010004978.1:0-31824 GCA_959609185.1 Schmidtea polychroa | reverse complement strand
AATATTTTATGTTGTTTTAGCGATTTTAATATATAATTCTCATTTCTTTCAATTCTTATAATATTTCTTTTTGCTTTTTGTTAATTTAATTATTAAAATATTATTTTTTAGTTAACCTTGTTAAATTACTTGGTACCCATGATGGATTTCGCCATTTTCATAGAATATTCTAGTTTTTCTATTTTTTCCTATTGTAATTTTTATCTCTAATTCATCTTTCGATGTTATTTTGTGAAAATCTTTCTAATTTCCTTTCCCATCTCTCCTTATCACCTTTAATTCAAATTTGCTTACTTCTGTTATGCATCTGTTAAATTTGGTTTGATTTCATGTAATACTTCTTGCTTTTGTTTTATTTTACTTTTTGGTTTATTATTTGGGCGTTAAGTGAATTCTGTTTAATAGTTTAGTTGATGTTCGAACGTGTTTTAGTTTGACTTGATGTTATTTTTTCGTTCTATGTCCCAACGTTTTTCAGTCACGATTCGACCACTTGGGCTCAAAATCAGCGAGTCACCCAACAAATTTTATAATATCACAATAAAATCAATAACGTCATAATATAGAAATATACCTTTTTTATATCTGTTAAAACCTTAAAAAGATAATATTATAAGATTTATTGATAAGGTTTAATCAATTTATTATTTCCATAAGGTTTTAAATATTGCTTAACCTCCTACTTTTGTATAATCATTTAGAACGTCTAAAATGTAGTATTATTACAAAATTTCGGAAATTGACAATGGAAAATAACAAAAATTATTTCCATTTCGTAGATTATTCTCAAAATGTTAAAGAAAATATATTTAAGGAGATAAATTTGTTTTTTAAACAAGTAATTGATCTAACGTACTTTTAATTGAAATAATTCCATAAATAAAATAAATAACTTTCTGAAAATCTATAAAAATTAATACATCGCGTTGCATTTGATAAAAATTTTATTACTTTTGCTGGCATTACTCGCATAAAAGAAACATAAGTTATTACTGCCAACATAAAATTATTTATTTAAATCTTAATTGCAAAATTATTTCAAAAAAATGTAAGATATTTTTAATTTTTAAATTTATTAAATAATTAAATATCCAAATTTAAAAATTTATAAACTCAATCGCCCATAATTTAATATTTTATCAAATATTTTGCAAAATATTTTTTTAATGTGGTATAAATGATTTTTTAACAATAATTTTAACAAATATTTTCTTAAAAATGTTGCATCTTTTTTACTAATTTTATCAAATGCAACATGGTGTAATAAAATTACTAAAAGCGAGTCACGGAAGTTGGTATGCAAATCTATGAATGACTCATGATTTGCCAACAGTTATTTTCTTTCAATTTATGAATCTGTATTTTTCTTGGATATATCACAATTTTAAGTGATTTTTAATAATTTTAAACTTATATTTTATGTCTTATATTATTGTAACATTGTTATTTTATTTATTCGTTTTGGGTTAAATGGCGAATATTTATTAAATAGAGTCTTGAGTTTATGATCTTTTAAGTTTTTCTCCAAATTTGTAAATTATAAAGCTAAATGAACATTTTGGTAAGGCCTGTTAATGCAAATTGGAAGCCCAGGTCGAGATTTATATGTATGGTCTTATATAATGAAAAAAATTATTAAAGTAAAATATTTAATTCAAAATATAAAATTACGAAAACGAAATTTAATGAAAAATTTTAAAATAGCGCTTTTCGAGCTTTTCGAGCTATAAATGAACGAATTTGAATATTTGAATTTTTAAGAATTTTTTTGTTGCCCTACGTAAAAGTGTGAAATAACTTTTTAAATCGTTTTGTGTAGTTTCAAATAGTGTGATATTTGTAGGTCAATATCAAAAGACCCTGTGACTCACCCTTCTTCTTGTGCCTGCATTTTGGTATTCATAATCATCATTAAAAATGTAATTCGTCTTCATCATTTTCTGTTTTTTCTTAATTTTCTCGAGTTCATATTTTTAAAAAATTGAATTCGGTTGACTTTGGCACTGAATTCTTAATTTTGATCTGCAATCTTTACAATTTTTATTCCACAAACTATATCTATGTATCGAAAGTTTATATGTAATTTTTACTGTTGTGTTTGTGTGTTCAATTTATTTTTTTTTACCACTTTTCAATTTCATTATAGAAGTTTTTATTCCATGCAAACGGGTGTATCATTGTGAACACGGACATGTTGTAACATTAACTGTTACATGAGTTAAATTCAATTCACATAGCATTGGTTTTTTCTGACATGGCAGTCAACTTTTTTAAAAATACTGATTTCCAAATTTGATTCTAAAAGCCGGTGTCTCAGTTTCTTTAATTCATGACACATTCAACAGAGCAAACTTTTGTCATGGTACATCAATTCAAATTTAATTATAATTACTAGGGCAACCTCTTCTTGGCCTTATAAAACGACAAATTTTTGACTTTATAAATTTTGAAATAAGATTTTAATGTGATCAAAGATGTTTTTACATATTATCAATTAGGTGATTTATATCTTTTGTAGTAAAATCCCATGAGTATTTTTGAAATGAGTTTTCATTACACTTGTCTATCCACGTGAGTAAGGAAAGGTTTTGTATAGGCAAAGAAACAAAAATTAAAATCTACGCAAAACCTCTAAAAACATTGCGTTTTCCGTTTCGGTTTTCGAATTATAAAAAACCATGATTTTGGTTTCGAAATAAAACGCTTATAGTTCCCTTTCACTCCCTGTAGTAAGTTTTGTTTTTCTGATCTCACTTCTATTAGAACAGAAAATCGAACTTCATAGAGATATGAAGATCCAAATGGTAAGTCTGAGTATTTGCTTAGAATTTCAATCAAAGATGCTGAAAATTCTTGATCAATTCTTTCTTAAGTCAGAATGCTCTTAAGATCAATGAGACTCGTCCATACGTTTTATGTTACCAGCGTCTCCTTAATTCTCTCCATTATTATGTTCTTGTGCAGGACCTCAACTGGAAATGTGTATCATAAGAATACATATGTAGATCCTAGACATTTCAAGATAGCAATTTTGTTTTAATATTTACTTGCTAATATTTTTTTATTTACATAAAAAGCTTTCAGCTTCATGTGAAAAGAGTGTTCCAGCGCATATCTAATAAGAAACATATCTTAAGTGATTAAAAAAATGAATCTTCGGTCAATATTTATCATGTACTATTAGCATATCCTCCTATTCATTTCTTGTATTTTCCAAAACCATGGAATTGTATCAGTAAATTAAATTTAAGTTAGTATGCAATGCTTACCTACAAACCCCATAGCAACGCCAATCAGATGAAGAGCGAGTTGATTTGGAGTTGGGATTGCTTATTTATTATTAATGCATGTTCCATTCCATTCATTACCATGGAAACTAATATTTAACGCGATTTTTCAGTGTCAACCGCTTATTTTTTGATTGCGAATTTTACGATGTCAGACTTAGATTTAGAAAATAGAGATTCCAAGGGAATGTTAATAATCATTTGAAGGTAGTTTTTCTTAATTTTATTAAATCTCGCATTGATTGTGTAATCCAAGGTGACATTTGAAGACATTCTGGCAGAGCCGAAGGGGCCCATTCAATTGATGTGTTTGGCGTACATCATATAGTTGCTATAAATTTGGAATCGGATGCTGTTACAAGTTTCTGACAACAATTGCGGTATTTGCATTGCTTGGGTTGGGGTTGCGTTTATTTAAATGCGTGGCCGTTGAGTACATTTGGCTGTATGACTCCAATGTGTAAAGTACGAAATGCATTGTTCGATATTCAAATCACTTATGAATTTATTACTGGAGTATGCTGTGAGCCATGCTGTAGAGCCGTGGAGCTTGCTTATCCAGCATTCAAGTAACTCAAAATGAAGTTTTTAATTAGATTGGGATGAACTTACTATTTTCCTGGAAATTAGATTATGCTTGATGTGTAGATGTTATTGAAAGATATTTTTATCTACGATTACTTTCGTTAGGTTGCCAAAAGTTTCATTTTCTATTCCTTCAATTAAATTTTGACTAATATAGTGTGGAGAAAACCTCTAGAAATATAATATTAATAATAATAATAATAATAATAATAATAATAATAATAATAATAATAATAATAATAATAATAATAATAATAAATGACTAATATTTGAGCATCAACTGCAAATTTTTAAATATTTTTGTATATAAAATAATTCTTCAATTTGATACGAAAACTTTCTGATGTTGTAATTGTTAAGATCAAAAAATGGGGCTCGTCTCAACAGTGAATTCTGATTTCAATAAAAATCAACTAGTATAATATAAGTAATAGAAACAATTATTTATAAATTAATGCTAAAAGTGTTACTTATGTAATCAAATAAGACAAGAAAATAATTAATTTCAATGCAATTTATTGTTTTCTTTTAAATAACGTGTTTTGTACAATTTATAAGAGCTGTTAAAGATTTTGATCTAAGGATCACTGCTAATAAGCCCATGGGAGAATGTTGGCCTCTAATGTGACGCAACGACTCGCGTCATATGACAAAATAGAGGTAAAGTATATATATATATATATATATATATATATATATTTGGCTCCTAATTAAATGCAAACTAAATAATCCCATTTTGCACACTATAAAATCGATATTTGCTAACTATGTTCTGCAAACTAAAAAATAAATATTTGCACACTATTTTCAAAAATATTTATACATTATAAAATAAAAATTTCAGATATATTTCAATGAATAAAAAAGCATAGAGATTACAATTTATTGTGAATGCTTAAATACAACAATTTATAGACATTTAAAAAATGGTTTAACAAAATGTTTTGTATGATGGCTGCATTTTATTTGCACTAGATATAATAAATTTTTAGTTCTACTGCAACAGCAATGCTTTTCTTGCTTTTGCAGGGCTACCTCTCTTTCTTTTGGTTCCAATTGGAACATTTTTCGCTTCGGTTGGAGGGGCTACAAGCTTTAGTCGAATAGCTAATCCAACAATGTGTTTGCAAAGCATTTTTTTAAAAGGAGCAGCTTCTGGAACAGCTGAATGAATTTGCAACCACTGATTTAATTCTCCAAGGCTAATGATGTTGGCACCATATTTGGACTTTCTCAAGGATGCCAGATGATTATTCAGTTGTGTTTGACTCGGAAGGGGTAATTTTTCGTTAGACAAATGTTCTAACATTGCTTTTGGTTTCAATTTTAAAGCAAACAATTTGTCAATTTCAGCTTTGACGGTATCTGTCATTGTTGTTCTTGTTTTGATGTTGTCACAATCATGTGCATGTCCTGATCTGTATAGAACAACATCACTAGTGCTGGACTCGTACCACAAGTAAACTGAGACTGAACATTGTTCCCCACGAAATTTAACACGATTACAGCGGAAAAACCTCTTTTTCCCCTCTTCAGTTTTATTTGTCCGAAAACAAGACCACACTTTTTCGTTTTTTACAAAATCCTCAGCTTCATTTGAACTTGCAAATGCATTTGCTCTTTTCCAGTCTTTGCAAATTTTTTTCCTTCGAGTTTCAAGTTTTAAAACGTGTTCTTCATCTTCATTTCCTGAAGAACAGTATTCTGGAACAAAGTCAAACTCTGAATTTTTTTTAAATTCCACCATTGCTATAACGACAAAGAAGTATTTATTATGAATAAAACAAACATAGTTAGAAAATAATTTATTTATAGTTAGCATTTATTATTTCTAGTTAGCATTTAAATTGTAGCGTATATATATATATATATATATATATATATATATATATATATATATATATATATATATATATATATATATATATATATATATATATATATATAATATTTAAAAGACCAAAGTGCCGTAAAAGCGGATAAATAAGGATAAACATGTATTCGTAAATAAAAATGACTTACATGAAGTTACAAATCAGGATTGAAGAATCTTGTTTAAACAACTAAAAATGGAATAAAAGTAATACTCGGTGTAATGGTTTCTCTTTTAATTGCAATTATGTGATAACAATTATTAGCCACAGAGCAACGGGTATTAATAGAATCCATAACTAAAACACGTTTATTATAAAAACACAAATATTATTAAAACAAATTATATCGTTAATTTGTTTGAGGAGTTTCTAAAAAATAATAATTAATGTATAAATAAGGATTTCAGCATACAATCAAACATGCACAACATCATACCATTATTTAAATACAGATTACAAAACGCCTCACACCCCCTTTTGAAAACCTTTAACCACTCAATATTTCTCGTGACGGAACTTCCATTTTCCAATTTTATTTCATAACTTCGATCATGAATCTTTTTAGTAATCACACCTGGACCCATGTATCTGTTATCACCTTTATTTCGAACATTTACTTTGATCAATACGCAATCTCCAATTTGAAATTCGCGATTTGTCGGCTGATTGATTTTTTCTTCTTCCACAATCTCTGGGAACCATTCACTATAAATCTTTTCCCCAAACACCATTTCAGCTGGAGTCTTCCTAATAGTTTTTTGAAAAGTTGAATTCAACATAAACTGAACTTCGGGAAGAATATCTACCCATGATTTATGTCTTTTATCTTTGAGTGTTATCTGTATTGCATCTCTAATTGTACGGAATTGTCTCTCAATCTGCCCATTTGCTGAGTGATGATATGGACTTGAATAATTAATTTCAATATTGTGGAATTCTGCAAAATCTTTCATTAGCTTTGATTCAAATGATTTACCTCTGTCACAGTTTATTATCCTTGGTGCTCCAAACTTCATTATCCACTCTTCTTTCAGTAATCTTACCACTGTCTTTTCATCTTGTGATTTCACTGCATGTAAAGAAATAAACTTACTATGATGATCTATAATCCCAAGAATATATCTTTCTCCTTTCATTGCAAGTTGTAATGGACCACAAAAATCTACATAGATTGTTTCAAATAATTTCGAATCACTTTTGCAAATTATTTCTTCTTTTGTTTTAGTTGTATCAACCTTTCTTTTCTGACAGTTTTCACAGGATTGTACAACATTACGAATAGATTGCTCCAAATCTTTCATATCAAAATTGTTTGATACATACATTTTTACTTTATTAGCACCCGCGTGACAGAGCTTTTTATGATATTCTATGATGAATTCAGACTTGTTTTCTTCTGGAATCCAAATTTTATTATTATTTGTCATAATCACTCCGTTGACATATTTAAAAAATGTTTTATCTGGCATCAAACTAATATTTTCTTTTATATTTTCAATTTCTTTCGAGTTCTTTTGCCATATATTTTCAATATTATCAGTCATCAGTGTCAACAATCTTGTTTTAATTTACCCATTTTAATATTTTCATGAATCATTTGACATTGAACACATGTTTCACATTCTTTTCTAGATAAAGCGTCGGCATTATTGTGGTTATCACCTTTTCTGTATTGAATCTCCATGTCCAGACCACTAAGATGGTTAATCCAAGTTTGAAATTGTGGGGTAATAGCTTTCTTTGTCTTCATCATAAATGTAATGGCTTTGTGATCCGTCCTCAAAATAAACTTTTTACCATATAGATAATGCTTAAAATGACCAGTAAAATAAAATATAGATAGTAATTCCTTTCTTGTTATACAATAACCCAACTCGTGTTTAATCATAGCTCGGGATCCATATGCGATTACTCTTTCTTTACTTCCATCTTTTTGAGACAGAACAGCACCAATGCGGTCAAAACTTGCATCTGTATCCAAAATGAATGGCTTAGAAAAATCTGTGAACTTCAATACAGGTGTAGACGTCAATTTCAGTTTTAAATTTTTAAATGAAGTTTCACACTCATCAGTCCACATAAGCTTCTAATACTTTGGAATCTTTGGTGTAATTTTCTATAAATCTGCGATAGTAATTTGCCAAGCCTAAAAATCCTCTCAAACTTTTTACGCATTTAGGTCTTTCAAAATTTTTAATANATTTGACATTGAACACATGTTTCACATTCTTTTCTAGATAAAGCGTCGGCATTATTGTGGTTATCACCTTTTCTGTATTGAATCTCCATGTCCAGACCACTAAGATGGTTAATCCAAGTTTGAAATTGTGGGGTAATAGCTTTCTTTGTCTTCATCATAAATGTAATGGCTTTGTGATCCGTCCTCAAAATAAACTTTTTACCATATAGATAATGCTTAAAATGACCAGTAAAATAAAATATAGATAGTAATTCCTTTCTTGTTATACAATAACCCAACTCGTGTTTAATCATAGCTCGGGATCCATATGCGATTACTCTTTCTTTACTTCCATCTTTTTGAGACAGAACAGCACCAATGCGGTCAAAACTTGCATCTGTATCCAAAATGAATGGCTTAGAAAAATCTGTGAACTTCAATACAGGTGTAGACGTCAATTTCAGTTTTAAATTTTTAAATGAAGTTTCACACTCATCAGTCCACATAAGCTTCTAATACTTTGGAATCTTTGGTGTAATTTTCTATAAATCTGCGATAGTAATTTGCCAAGCCTAAAAATCCTCTCAAACTTTTTACGCATTTAGGTCTTTCAAAATTTTTAATAGTTTCAATCTTGCTTTTCATCCGTTCGTATTCCATCTTCACCAATGATATGACCCAAAAATTTTACTTCTTTCCTTTTGAATTGACATTTTGCTGGACTTATTTTAAGATTTGCTAATTTAATCTTTTGAAAAACCTTTTCAATGGTACTATAATGTTCATTCAATATCTTTGAAAATATAAGGATATCATCCAGATATACAATTGTTCCATTCCAATTTAATTCTCCAAGAACCAAATTCATAAGTCTTTGAAATGTTGCTGGTGCGGCTGCTATTCCAAATGGCATTCTGTTAAAGTAATATTGCTTGCTTTTTGTCGAAAATGCTGTTTTCAATTTTGATGCATCATCGAGTTCTACTTGATAATAAGCATTGCCTAAATCAATTGTCGAGAAAAACTTTGCTCCGTCAAGAATATCTAATAATTCATCAGTATTTGGAATGGGAAAAATCGGTCTTTCGGTTATATTATTTAAAGCACGATAGTCCAAGCATATTCTTATATCACTACTGTTTTTTTAACACATACTAATGGAGAATTCCAAGGAGATTTACATTCTGATATAATGCCATATTTCAACATTTCTTGAATATTTTCTTCAATTTTTTCTATTAAATGTATAGGTTGTCGTCTTGGGTTTATTACAATCGGACTACCTTTAGTAAGTATTTCATGCTTTAATAGTTCGGTTTTTCCAACATCCCATTTATGTTTCATAAAAATACTGTCAAACGTGGAAATTAAATTATTTATTATCTTATCTTCACTTATGTGATTATTAAATGAATTTTCTATAATTGTATTTATTTCGTCTGTACGGTTTACTATTTGCAATTGCATTCCAAATTTTTCGAGAAAATCTATACCTCCTATTAACTTTGGGTTTATATCTTTGGCTACAACGAATTCTACTTTTTTAATATCAGAAATTTTATCAACTTTTACATTTAATAAAGTTTTACCGCAAATTTCAATCGGGCTATCATTCGCACATCTTAATTTTAAATTACCTGTAGTCATATTCAAATTGCCAAGTTTTTTAAAAATATTATAATCAATCACACTTATTTTAGCTCCAGTATCTAATAGGCATACTAATTTTACATTATTAATCATTACGGTAACACTGGGCCTTCCCTGCATTTTATCGTATACAATTATATCATTCCGTTTATCACGATTAAGAACATTTAGTTCATTAGACGTTAGGGGAGGGTCTTTAAAAACTTCATCCATACAAAATTTATTAATGTATATATTAATATAATTTCTATAATCAAAAAAACCATCATAACAGTTATCATTCAAACTATCACAATCATTCAAACTATCACAATCATTCAAAATCATACAACCCTTACTCATATCATTAATTACCTTTAATTTATTGCTCCGATCACCTCCTCGTGTGGTGGAGCATTCCCATTTGGGTACTCAAAATCAGCCTCTGGATCCTCGTCACCGAATGCAGCCACTGATTTATGGAATTTTCGACGTCTGCCTGGAAATAACTCATGGCACTGATGTTTGAAATGTCCAGATCTTTTACAATGGGCACATTGAATATTGGGGCATTCAGATCTTCTATGACCTTCTTCGTGGCACGCCCACATCGCAGAATTTGATTTGTTCGGAGATGATCTCGCGAATGAAATTCCCTGGTATTATAAGGCTTACTCCTATTCATAGGTTTCCATCCATTTGAAATAGCATATCGATGTTCTCTTGTAAGATCGCCTTTGAATCTTGGATTATGTTGAGGTTCTCTTATATATTCATCTTTGAATCTGGGATTAGCTTCTCGTTCTCGAATTGATCTGTTATCATAATTATATCTTGGTAAGCTCTTCTTAACAGCATCAGCATAGCGTTGTGTTTTATTCATTGAAGTTACATCAGCATGAAATACATTAATTTCTTTTGAAACTTGATCGTGTCTCTTTAATCTTTCTTTCATTTCATCAAATGATTTTAAATCTTGCATTTTGAGATCTTTTTTAACTTCTTTATCTTCAAGCGAATTGAATAGCAAAAATTTCTTTAGTTCTTCTTCATCAAGTTTATGCTTCAAAATATTTTTTGCAAGTTTCTCAATTTTTGAGCAGAATTCTTCGGCAGCCTCATTTCCTTGACGACAATTTAGCGCTTCGTTGAGATCATCGATAAGACTTCTGTTCTTAGAAAAAGCGTTTCTTAATCTTTCTGTATAATGCAGAGTTTCATTAGTCAACTCATATTTCTTCGTTGAATTGATTGATAGAAAAGCTTTGACGAATTTGCTTCTGTATTCATCGACAATATTTGTCATCTCGAAGAATCGTTCCGTTTCTAAGATAAAATCTTCCACGTCTGAATCCATGTCATATGTTTCTGGTGGCTTGATAAAATTTGCAATCGTGGTCGCCATATTAGCCACAGAGCTACGGGTATTAATAGAATCCATATCTAAAACACGTTTATTATAAAAACACAAATATTATTAAAACAAATTATATCGTTAATTTGTTTGAGGAGTTTCTAAAAAATAATAATTAATGTATAAGTAAGGATTTCAGCATACAATCAAACATGCACAACATCATACCATTATTTAAATACAAATTACAAAACGCCTCACAACAATCATTCATAAAAATATAATTCGTGATAATTAATAGAAAACATTTAATAATTGTTTTATTGATTGACTTTTTATTATACTCTTTCCTATAATACTTTTTTTATTATACAACTTTATAGCTTTTAAACCATAGAAAGCCCCTATGACACCCTGTCAGTCGGTGCGCCATCCGTATAAACTGGTAAAATATTATTAAAAAATATTTGCTTTTCGTCACAAAACTTTTTCAGTGTATTAAATATGGTTTTTCCTTTTGTATCTGTTTCCAAATTTGTAGCAAACAATATTTCTTGACATATTTTCTCATCTTTGATAGACCTCACGTATGGCAATAACAATGGTTCATTGATTGGTTAAGCGAACTCATCCATGTAAATTGAAAATTGACAAGTTTGCTGATGATTGCACAATGATTCTTCAATGTTATCAGCATCTCATTAATTCGTTTTTGCATAGAACTATTGCTCAAAGGAAATCTTTGGATAATATCTGCAGCTGATTTATGGATCACAATGGTTTTTACTTCTTTTACTGCTGGTCAAATTAAATCTTCCCCTATAATATGTGATTTGCCTGTTTTAGCAATCAAAAATAATATTGTTGGGGTTAGCGTAAAATCCAAAAATTCATATATAAAAGCAAAGCATAACAAATAATAATAAAATCAATAAAAGTGCAAAATTAATTAAAATTTACTAAAAATCAATATTGAACGCTGGTATCGGGTATGGTTGAACACCAAATTGAAAGACAAGTTCAGAAATTATAAAAAAAATTTAATAAGGTGTTCACAAGGAAAGTTAATGCGAAAAAAAACAAATTAATTAAAATTAATTAATCGGTAATGGAAAACCCGAGCCAATGGGAAGCCCGAGCGCTGTAGAAAATCCGATGCGCAGTGAGACCCGAGCAACAAGATAAAAGAGGGAATATTTTGAGTCCTAATCAAGGAAAAGCAAATTAAAGTAATCAAAAAAAACCTCAAATATTGATTTTGGGTCCCGGGGAAATAATTTTGCGCAATTTTCTAGATAATTGACCTCTCATAAGTATAAAAAGAGACTTCAGAAGTGAACAAGCCGCCAGTTGGTCGAAGAAAAGGAAACGAGAAATTTAGCGAGATTAACACAGAAAACTTCGAAGTTAGTGTCAATAGAATCATTTAAATCAAGCGTAACAGAAAGGGACATCTCCTATTGGAATATTCATTCCTACGTAATATTTCCAGTAGTATTGAAAGGTGCAAAATGGGGTTGTATCAAGTGTGGTGGAGTCAGTAAAAAGTGTAACAAAAGTGTAATTATATTAGTCTTGAATAAAGATTTTGTGTTGAGTTTGAGTTATTTGGCTGAATAAGGACACGAGGAGTCAGAAAGAAAACCCAACAATATATTGTACGAAGCTCAAAGCCCGTCTTCGTCTTGCTTAAAAGCTGATGAAATGTTTTGACATATTTGGCTGAATTTCAAAATCTTTTTCATGTCTTGAAAATAGGTTACATCTTTGTCTTTCTTATCCGGCTGTGTTTTATTAAAAAGATCTTAAAGTCTAGAAGGGTTCATCGCTTCATTTGAAAATGTTTTTTGACAAATAAGGCATATTGGTGATGGTGGATTTGTAGGATTTTTTTTGTTTCTTCTTTTTTGTTTCTGACATGGTTTTTACTTTATAGATACGTGACTAAAAGATCAACTCTTAAAACCCTGTTATCAATTGCGCGCGATAATGTCAATGAAAATAAAATGAACAATCACTGCCTTTATATAGGTTGGAGACATAAAACACGCTTTGACAGGAATAAGGTAAAAATCTGTAACTCGTTTATAGCTCCCAGCGCGGAAATAAGCTTATAACTTAAAGTTATAACTTAATTGCTATAAATACATTTTTTGCTAATTTTTATTTACAGGCTTTTATTAACTTCACCTGTATTTAAATGTCAGACATTTAACGTGAAATTGGAAGTTTAAAATTTTTTTAATTCAAATCAAAAAATAAAATTTCTCATATCCAATTTAATGTAGATCTGAATGTAATGAAATCTTTCAGTTCAATTTTCATCCACTTCCCGAACTACCGAAATATGTGAATTTTCACACACGTGATATCACCCACCTTGAGAATCTAGGTTTTAAACAAACTACTTTATAATCAAAATGAACAATAAAATAAATACGTTTTATAAAATGTACAAAAGGAGGATTAATTTTTCAATTAATTTTAATTAAAATATTTCGATTATCAAAATTTGTATTTTTAAATTTTAATTTGGGGTAAATTTTGGTATTACTACATTGACTCCCCTGGCTGAAATGTGGAACACGCCCAAGTGGATTTAGTTTGTACATCTAAATCTAAATTTTTGTTTATGTCCGTTCTGAGACTTTTACAGACTAACTGTTTGCATATTGAGGTTTGAGTTTGCTGATATTGCTTGTTTTTGATTTTTATATACCTCGATTGGCGGCCTTATTATTGTTGAGAATTTAATGGCATTTTATGGTCCTGAGTATCAACTTTCCAATGATCAAAGTTGCTCTTGTGTACACAAAACGAATCTTTTAAATTTTGAGGATGAATATTGGTAGTGTGTTTTTTTTGTTGGCTCTGTCTTGAGTTTTTGAAATAATTTCTTGTTGTTTCGATTTGAATGTAGTCAGTCAAATCGTCATTATGGAGGATTTCGTTGATTAAAGATGTGTTTGATCTAAATAACATTAGCGCTGGTGATGCCCAGTTTCTGCTACTTGCGAGACTTCTCCATCCCAGAAGTTTGTATGGCAAGGTTGAGTAGATGGATTGGCTACCACTGGATTAGTTGACATTGTATTTATTATTATTATTATTATTATTATTATTATTATTATTATTATTATTATTATTATTATAATTATTATTATTATTATTATTATTATTATTATTATTATTATTATTATTATTATTATTATTATTATTACTAGGGGCTCCGCTTCACCAACCCCGTTAGAACGTGTGGTTAATGTTAAAGTAAATATCCAGGGTATTCTTGGACAGAAGTAAGATTCAGTTTATTAATATGTTTACATAACTATGATAAAAGATAATAGCATAAATCGTTTCAAAGTAATATACATCGATAAGTACATAAGAAAAAATACATGATAAAAAAATGTAAAATAAAAAATAAATAAAAATAAAATAAATAATAAAAATAAATAAAAAAAAAAATAAAAAAAAGTAAAATTTGGATGGAGGACACCCTTACCTTTTTTATATATAGAGAGATTATTCCTATTATTAAAATTATTAACATCATTTTAACTATTCAAATGTGTTGGGGTTATACCAGTGGCGTAACTAGTGGGGGCAGGGGGCAGGGGGGGGGACATTTGTCCCCGGGCGCCAAAATTAGGAAAGCCAATTTGGAACAAAAATTAAGTAATAAATTATTCTTAAGATCTAAGAGATTAATATATTTTTTATTACTTCATTAGTTTCTTAGAATAGATGTGCGTGCATTCAGTTATTTGCAATATTTACTTATACGTGTATATTTAGTTATACATGTAGTGTATAAATAAAAACACAAAAACTTTATTATTTTAAATTTTAGTACGTTTACGTTATAGTTAATCCATTTTTGGTCATAATACTAAAAAAAGGTAAGTGTTATAATATATATACTTTATTTATTCTCTACGTAAATAATACAAGACAAGTAGTTACTAAATTTGTAATTTTAAAAATTACATTGATTAACCGTGTTTTTTGTTTTAAAAAATTTAGAAAAAAGTATCATCATGTCTGGAAGAAATCTTAGCGGCGCTGAAAATAGAAAAAGAAAAAGACAGCGAGAACAAGAGGCAAATAAATCAAAACTTTCAATGATAACATTCTTAAACAAAGCGTATTAAAATCTGTTAAACCTGTTTCGTTATTCGTCATTAATATTCTTTAAAAAAATTAAATTAAATATATATATATATATATATATATATATATATATATATATATATATATATATATATATATATATAAGGGGGCGCTAATTTCTCAGTTGCCCCCAGGCGCAAGAACCTCACGGTACGCCACTGGGTTATACAAAAAATATTAAATTATATATTAAAAAAATTGACCAATTATCAAAATCAATTAAAATTAATTAAAAATTTGGAAAATGTGAACATCAATATTTTTTCGAGATGTAGTGTTAACCGGTGACAAATAAAATTTTGAAGACGATTAAAATAATCTTAAACTGATTAAATATCTATAGAAGGGTCAGTAGCCCAAAAACAAATTAATTAATTAATTGAGTTTTAACGCAAGCCATTCATAAATGGGTACCCAGCTGATTGTCAGGTGAGTTCAGAATATGTAGATAAATGCTGAGTTTTCAGTAAAACTTATCATACTTAACTAAGATTGACTTAAATTCGAAGGATGGCTGACCAGTGGCCTTAAGATACATCGGACATAATATTTTTATAGTATCGTTTATGAAATTTTATTAACACTAGAGAATTTAACAATTTAACAATGTCAGTTATACCAATACCAGTCAAAATGACTGGTATTGGAAAAATGGTTGGTAGGGTTTTCCAGTCTTTATATATTTTTTTAAAATAAAAACTACTTCAATTAGGTGAATTTGTAATATATTTTATTAATTATAAATTGATTGGTCAGTTAGTTGAAACATAAAAATATTCAAATCATATCTGCAACATAAGATACATATAATTTTTTTTGCTATACAGTATAATAAAGAGCACAGTAAACATATAACATAATCAGGATTTTAAAATTCCATTTCAATTCTGAATCAGAAACCTATAAGGTAGTAGTAGTATTGGGTTTGCCACAATTTTTACATACGTAGATTTTGCTTTCAATTTTGACATTTTCCACATACAAGTTTTTTGCATGTATTACAAATAGTCATGGTCCTATTATTATTATATTTATGACACCATTTACGTATATGAAGGGTGCTAATTAAACTTGGTATATCAGCTGCTTCTGGTGGTTTTTTAAATCTGGTATTCAGAAGCAAGTTCTTCGGCTAGACGAAACAAAAAATCTTTTCTTGATATATTTTCACCTGTCGTGATTTTATACAATATCCAGGCATTTATTCCAGCTAAATCTAGAATATTGAAAAAACATGAAGTGATCATCTTCTGGAACCTGATTTTACACTATATTATCGTAACATTTGATCAGTAACATCGACGCCAAATTTAGTATTGTTATAAAAAGACAGTTTCGGGTAATTTCTTTCTAGTTTTATCAATTTTGACGTGATTGTGCTTTGTACTTAGTAAAAATACTTTCTTCTTCAGTTTACTCTTGTAAATAGTAAGTGTACATCCATTTGATTCGTAAAGCAACGTGGAATAACGATTCATGCTATCTTTCTTTGTTTTGCAGATCTTTGGTAGTTCCCTTTTATTTCCACGTATTGTTCCAACCAATGTAGTATTTTTTATAGTAATTTCAACGCAAGATAAATACTTGTAAAGAAATTGTCCGTTGTAATGGTTATACCTTTCATAGTATATGGTTCCAAAAGTTTCAAAACAACAAATTCACTTAGAGGTGTTCATGAATCTCGTGTATCATCTTTTCCTAAATAAGGAAATCCATTTATAACATATTTAGTTTCAACATCAGGCGCTAGCCAAAATTTCTGACAAATTTGCCGGGTTTGTTTGGCATATATTGTGTAAACCTGCTTCTGCCCTTCGTTGGAAAGAGTTGCTCATCCACCGTAATATGTGCACCTGGTTTGAAGCAATTTTGACTATTTTCAAGGAATTTATTCCTAACTGTTGAAACTAATGAAAATTTGTCTGTTTGTAAACGTTGACTTCTCTCATTTCTTTTGTCAAAACGAATAAATCATAGAATCACTCTAAAATCATTTCGACTCATAGTTTGGAAGAAAAATCAGATTCCCACTTCTTATTCCATAAATATTCCAGTCTCAAAGTTTTTGCCTCGTACGCTCTACGTGCATAGAATAGCGCAATGAATGCCTTCAATTTTGCTTGCGGAAATATCCATTTTATTTTAAAACTCGAGAAGCTTCTAATTCCTTACACGTTCTTACATATTTTAAAATAAAATGGTCAATTACTAACAAAAATCCGCTACTTAGTTCCTCCTTCATAATATTTCTTTCTGCATATGCTGTAGGGCCGTGAGCATCCTTGAAAATACAGCTAATTGAAAATTTTCCAGCAACGTGCCCTTCTTTGATTTTTTTCAACTTTCAACTTCGTCACTAGAACTGGACGGCAGTGGTAAACACCTTCGTTTACGTATGTTTGAAATGTTTTCGTATTCACTGTCGCTTGACTCACCTTCATTCCTCTTATCAGAAATATCGCTGTCTCTACTCTCTATATCAACACGTTTCCTTCCATGTGGATCACTTTCTTTATCTAATAATTCGCTTCCGGTATCATAAAGCTCATCATTTTCAACATCCGAACATTCCATAGGAATGTCCGTGATATTTTCCAAAAACACTGAAGCTTTTTTTTTGTTTTGCCATTTTTAGGGGCTTAGCGATATAAAAATCAATTCACTCTAATAAATAAAATTTCTCTCTGTATTTAGTTTTCTTACCAAAACATATCTTGAATTATTCGTTATCCAAAGAATTGTTTCTTTCCAGTGTGCTCAGCAAAATTCCACATTAAACACCTCACAAAATTCAGTCAACGAATGCAAATTTATTGCGAATTATATAATTATCACCAGCTTGAAATTTTGTTTTTATCGTGCTACAATTGCGCAGCATTTAGAATTTTTTTAACTATGTAATTTCATTGTATTACATAGAAAAATGCACCAGTCATTTTAACTGGTTCGGTATAAGTACCGATAATAATCAAAAACATTTTGATTATGAATAAAAATATAAAACTAACAGCATAATATTATTCATTTAGTTATCAATTTAAAAGTCAATCAATTATTTCCGAAAGAAAGTCAAGGCGAAGTAGGAATTCAAAAATGAAATTGTAAAATCAGTCATTTTGACTGGTGTGATAAATCTAGTGTTAAATCTAATAAATTTTTATTTTTTTCTAAATAATAACTCAGACTAAGTCTACAAATTACTAAAATTATAAAAGTCATAATTCTTTTAAGAAAAAATTTTGTGCATAAGTGAGGAACACTTGAATATTTTGTATGACACTACTGGAGAACCTTTCCCATCTTTTTGTCTAATATTAGTCCAAACTAGTATGCTTCTGCCAATTGACCGCGATTAATGGACCAGAACAAATCCATCGAGTCGTTTTGTATTTGTCATTGGTTCATCAGAAAACTAAAAACAATAAACACGCATTGAAAAATTCTAATGAAAATTGTTTTACTAATCATTTGTACTGGTATTGTTAAGACAATCTGTATTGATAACAATAACAGGAAACGAAGAAATTTATTCCATTAAAATCAAATGACATCCTCATTTGTAGCTGTCTCTCTGTTGAAATGTTTTCATGCTGGTATCGTTGCCATAACTTTGGCATTGTTTCTAGGGCAATAATAGATGAAAGTGCGTTTCTCGGAAACTGGAAAATGTTCTCTATTCTATTTATTTGTTTCATTGTACTTTTTGACAATACGAAAAACTAACTCAATGACAGAACTTGACATGGAAAATCTAGATGTGAACTACATCAATGGTCATTTGAAAATAATGATTTTAACCTTTTAGCTTTTGTTAAATTAGCTTAAGGCCACCTTTGAAAATGTCTTCGAGGAACAAGAAGGTGTTTATTTAATATATTGTGCTTGGAAAAACTGTTACAAATATTTTCAATTTAGTCTTGGGTGTTGATACAAATTTTTCATGGTTCTTTTTAAATTATGCATGGTTTTATGTTGGTGCTGGATTTAGGAACAAGAACACAAACAGATTCTCAACCAAACCAAATAGAAAAAATGAAAAACTTTCTTAAACTAAACAAAAAATCTTTTACAGTAAAATTAACTAAACAACTTCCATCAGCTTATCATTTATTCATCAAGTAATTATACAGAAATAATTGAATCATATGAAATAGCATATCGAGGAACTTCTCCATGGGATACTCTAGATCATTTTGTTGCAAGTATAAATTCCTTGAAATCATTCTTGTATAAAAAATTAAAAAATGATTTTCCAATAAATATTTCACCAGAACAATTTATAGAATATGAAAATTCTACAATTTGTTGGATGTGTAAACAAGAATTCAGAGGTTTCCAAAATCTTAATAATCAAAAAGTTATAGATCATGATCATTTTAAAAAATTAAATAATTACAGAGGGGCAGCTCATAATACTTGTAATCTAAATTGTAAAAATCCAAAATTCATACCAATTATATTTCATAATCTATTTGGATATGATATACATTTGTTCATAAAACATTTAGCAATTAACGCAAAGAATAGTTCTAAAGTTATTGGTTTAACAAAAGAAAAATATAAATGTGTAGAATATGGATGTTTAAAATTCATAGATTCATTAAATTTCTTTGGAAAAAGTTTAGAGTCGATAGCGTAAACATTGAGATTTGATTTTAATTGCAATCTCGATTGTAATCAAAATCTTGAACAAGTTGATTTTATTGAAGGAGTTGTTCCAACCCCTCCAATAAATGATTTTAAATATACAACAGAAAATGTTTTGATAAAACATGATATTCCAACACAAGAATATAAAACATGTTTAGCAAAAGGGGTATATCCATATGATTACATGGATTCATTTGATAGATATCAAGAAACAGAATCACCCCCAGATGAAAAGTTTTATTTAATATTAAACCAATCAACTACAACTCAACAAGAAGATGCCCGGGCTAGAAAAATGTGGGAATTATTTAATTGTCAAACCATGGGTGATTATACAGATGTATATCTAAGTCTAAATGTTTATATTCTCGCAGATTGTTTTGAAAAGTTTATAAAAACATTTCCATTGAAACCTTATAATTATATAACCCTACCATCATTAGCTTGGGATATATTATTATATGGTATGATTTCTGAAGTGGAAACAAATGAAACAAGTAAATCCATAGAATTAATATCAAATGTCAACATGTTCAACATGATAAAAAATAATATTCGTGGTGGAATTAGTTCCATAATGGGTGAAAGACATATAATTGCATTGAATTATAGATATCTTTATAGAACTTTGTTCAAAGATACAGATGAACCATATGTTGAATTAAAAACAAATGAAGAATATGAAATGGCATTGGAATGTTTAAATAATCCATGTGAAATTTTATATATTGATGCAACTGCCTGTATTCAGGAATTATGACACAATATTTACCAATTTCCTCATTTGAGTGGCAAGAAGTAACCAATGAATTAATAAACAATATATTAAATACTCCCAAGGATTCAGATATTGGATATTTTCTAGAAGTTGATTTATAATATCCAAACAGTATAAAATTCAAAACAAAATATTTTCCATTTGCCCCAATAAAAAGAAAAATAAGTGAAGATGAATTATCCCCATGGCAGAACGAGAGAAATGAACATACTACTACAAAATTAATATGTGATCAAACAAATAAAAAAAATTATCTCATACATTATAGAATGTTACAATTTTATATTAGACATGGAATGGAGATTAGACGGGTTCATAATATTATAAAATTTGTACAAAAACCATTCATGAAAAAATATATCGAGCATAATATTAAAATGAGAAATGTATCCAAACAAGCAGGTGATGCATTTGAAGACACCATGTATAAATTATTAAATAATTCTGTATTTGGAAAAACAATGGAAAATATTGACAAGTATACAAAGATTCAATTATTAACAAACAGTCAAAAAGATTTTGCAAAATATAATAGAATGATATCAAAACCAACATTTAAAAATGCAGAAATATTTTCAAGAGAATTAGTTGCAATTGAAATAGGAAATTATGAAAAAATATACTATCAAGCCAATGTTTATTGGATATAGTATTTTAGAATTATCGAAACTGCAAATGTATGAAACATATTATGATGTATTACAACCACATTTCCAAGATAGAATATCAATGCATGCAATGGATACAGATAGTATGTTTCTAAAAATTTATACTCGTGATATATACAAGGAAATATCTGAAAATGAAAACTTGAATAAATTAATAAATTCAAGTGGGGCATTATTTACTTTTAAAGATGAGAAACCAAAGAATCCAATATCTGAAGGAATATTTATTCGTCCAAAACAATATTCTCTTTTAATGGAGGCAAGTAGCTCAAATGTTCCAATGATACAAGAAAATAAAAATAAAAGAATTCAAAAATCTGTTGCTAAAACAATTACGCATCAAAATTTTAATGATTGCTTAAAACCAAATTCTAAGAAACAAATAGAAAGAGTTCATCAAATTAAATCTATTAAACATAACATCTTTCTACAGGAATCTTTAAAAACCTAGCTGGATAATTATGATGATAAAAGGTATGTTTTATCTGATGGAATTCATACAATTCCATTTGGAAGTGATATAATTCCACACATTAAAAAATTAAAAAAATATAATAGGAAATATGGACTTGATTTAACAGATGTTCAAATTAGTAAAGTTAGAATTAGATATCATTAGATATATATATATATATATATATATATATATATATATATATATATATATATATATATATATATATATATATATATATATATATATATATATATATATATATATATATATAAAATATAAGTTTTAATTATTCTTTAACCATTTCTCTCGTGCATCTTTTGTTGAATATCCTCGGGATATTTGATTTGCATTTTTTATCTTTATAATTTCATCTTTTATATCTTGAATTATTTTATTGGATTTTGAAACTTCATTATTCGTCAAGACTCCATCTTCCAAAGCTTTTAATTGAAATAAAAATAATTTTGCTATTCCAATATCTATTGTTGAGCATACTTCACGATATAAACTTTTCTTTTTTGCAGTGTATGATACAGAGAGAATTTCAGTCAAGAATAAATCTCCAGCTGAAATACTTCCAAGAATTATTGGTACAAGTGTTAAAACTGGTAAAGTTGCAGGAAATATAATTGTTAATATTGTTGTTGCAAAACCCAAATAACAACCAGCAATCTTTAAACAAGTATCAGCTCTATTCCATCTACTTTTAATTCTTTTATAATGTTTTAATAAATCTTCTAAAATTTAGAATCTAAATGAAGTTTTCAGATTTGAATTCTTTTACTCTTAGAACTTCTAATTCAGAAAGTGCTGATGGATGTTTATTTTGATTTAAAATTTCATTTTGATTCAAAAATTTCAGTTCTGGGTAAATTTTATCTTGATTCAAGATTTTATCTTCTTTGACCTCCTCCATTTTATATATTTTAATTTCCATTTTATGGTATATAATCTTAATCACTTTCATCAAATTCTGAATCTTGACTCTTAACTATCCAGCCTATATTTAATGCATTTGCAACGGATAATATATCCTCAACATTTACACCAGCTGCCAATTTTTCTAACAAAAAGTTGATTACAATTTCTAAATAATAAATAATTCGGTAATTAATTAATCATGTTAACCTTTTTCTGTAGTCATTATCATTAACACTTTAAAACTATAATGTAAGTGTTTGTAGAGTGTCTTTGTTAAATTTGCATTACTGATGCATTACTGTTGCATTAATTTTGCATTAATGTTAATAAAATAAATAAGATTAAATACATTAAATACATTTGTTAAAATCCGTTAAATACATTATATACATTTATTAAATACATTAAAATAGTTGTGAAAGCCTAGCAAACATAATTTTCCAAATTGTAGAATACACATCATAAAATTTTGCATATCGGTTCTTGAACTATGCATTTTGATTGTATGATAGATTTGAATTCAACCGTTTGAAAACATCATCTATAGTTTTAACATCTACCATTGAAAACGTGTAGGATAAGAATTGAAATTTAGTTGGAATTAGCTTGACCGGTGCAACCAATTTCATATTGATTTCTTCTTTTAAAAAATACATTTTGTAGCTGTGGAACATTTGAACAGGTTGTAAAAGTTCATCTTTCGGTTTTTCAGTGCTTGTAATTTTCTTGA
Organism: Schmidtea polychroa; assembly: GCA_959609185.1. Lineage (NCBI taxonomy): Eukaryota > Metazoa > Platyhelminthes > Tricladida > Dugesiidae > Schmidtea > Schmidtea polychroa. Next base: position 8,536 of record CAUHTR010004978.1, on the reverse strand, counting down.
CCATCGTGAATTATGATTAAAATGAAATGGTACAGGGTTTTTATACCTTTAAAATAAATGGAACAACCAATCAGTTTAAAGTTTAAATTGCATCAATGTTGCACATGCTTTGCATTAATGTTGCACACGTGTCTTTGTTTGAATTGCATTAATATTGCACATGTTTTGCATTAATGTTTCTTTTTCTAAATTGATGTTGCACATGTGTGATTATTATTATTTTATTATTATTATTTTATTATTATTTTATTATTATTATTATTATTATTATTATTATTATTATTATTATTATTATTATTATTATTATTATTATTATTATTATTATTATTATTATTATTATTATTATTATTATTATTATTATTTTGTTCATCTATATAAAAAACAGAATACATAAAAAATTTATTAATTTAAATCAACAATCCTAGAATAGTAATATCTTATAAGTGTTTTTACTAAATTTTATTCTACATATCGCTCATAACAACCAGCACAACAACTGCATCCGATGATACATGGATATTCTGGTTCAATTTCTTTCTGCATTCTGTCGATCTTGATATCCCATTGGAATTGATTTAATATATCGAACATCCATATTTTTGTTGCATTGTTTACCAGATCTGAATTTCATTCAATTTTTTTTTCAGAATTTCATTCAATTGATGATAGGAATACTTGATGCGATTCAACATCACTTTGGAATATTCATCTATAAAATATATAAAAAATATATATAAATTAAAAATTTACCGTAATTATCGATCTCAGACATTGATTTTACCGCGAAAGTATACATTATTAATGACATCTAAACAATAAACAGTTAATATTATTATTATTAACCAATTAGAAATTAACCAATTATAAATTGACCAATGAATTTAACTCATTCCGAACATTTTTAACAAATTCTCTATACTCTAAATTTCTCAACCCAAGCATGACAACCTTTCCACTTGCAAACATATTGACACATTATATTTTCAAAGTATTAGTGCTGGAAACAATTCCGGTTCAAACATACAATCACATTTTCTCGATATTTTGTATAAATTGATAGTATGTCCCATATTCATAGTAACGGTAATTGATTGAATTTTAATATTATTGATTCGATATTGTAATATCCAAAGGTTCCTTACATCCCATAATTCTACATTTGCCAGACTTGAATAATATTATCGGATATTTTCCGCTTCTATCGACAATTTGCTGTGGTTTTCCTGGTGGGAACCTCATTTTTGAAACATCAAAATTTCCTCGATAATTTATATTTGCTAGCACAATTAAATCATTTATGAAATTTTACTCTTTATATACAACTTTAGCAAGAGTTCATTAAAATCATCTGATATAAACAATAACTAGATAGTTTAAAATTAAAAATGGAATTAAGAAATGATGCAGTATACCAAATCGTTGGCCCGAGTGGTAACGGGAAAACATTGTTTGTTTGTAAATTATTACAATCAAAATTATTCAAGTCAAAATTTAATAAAATTTATTGGCATAGGGAAGCTGATGATGAAAGCGGAATGACACAACATCAGTTTTGTAAAATCAAAATGACAATCATAAAAGGGTTCGATAAAAACTGGTCATCTAGATTTCGACAGGGTGATGTGATTATTATTGATGATTTGTATCAAGAAGTAAATAAAGAAAAGGATTTTAATAATTTATTTACAAAAATTAGTAGACATAAAGGTGCCACTGTAATTTTTATCACTCAAAATCTTTTTTATCAAGGTGGATCTCATCGAACTCGTAATTTGAATGTTCAATATTTAAATGTTTTCAAAATTCCAAGAGATGCTACAGTGATTGACTTTCTTGCAAGGCAAGCATATCCAAATAATCGAAATTTCTTAATGAATGCATTTGCCGATACAACAAAATCCCCACATGAAAATATTTTTCTAGATTTTACACAACAATGTCCTGAAGAATTACGAGTAAGAACAGATATATTTAATAATAATAATAATAATAATAATAATAATAATAATAATAATAATAATAATAATAATAATAATAATAATAATAATACTAATAATAATACTAATAATAATATTAATAATAATAATAATAATAATAATAATAATAATAATAATAATAATAATAATAATAATAATAATAATAATAATAATAATAATAATACCTAAATCCGTTGGTAAATTATTAGGATGTCCACTTTTAAATAAAATATTAATAGCTTTGGACATTTCATGTACAGATTTTGACTTGATTGGCATTGCTCGGGCAAACCGACTGAATACATCAATACATGTTAAAATATATTTATACCCCTTGTTAATTTTCGAAAATGGTATCATCTCCATCAAATCCATTTGCCACAAATCATTTATTCAATATGTTTTATACGCTGTTGTTGGGAATCTTTTCTGCATTGATTTGTTCAAACTGTACGCAAGTTGATTTGATAACCACTTCTGGGTTTCTTTTTTCGAATTCGGAACTCTTTTCTTTAATTTTGCTACTCCACTGAAACCGGCTTCGTCTTCTGGGTTCGTCCAAATCTTCTCCATTACAACAAGAAGATTTAAAATTCAAATTATGATTTAGTAATAATTGACCCATTGTTTATAATGATTTTAATAAACCTGCACCTCCTAATAAAGATAATGCTTTTGGTATTGTTGGGCTAGAACTGAATTCTAGACCCAAAATACTCATTGTGACTGAAATGTGTAGGTACACAGCAAGTAAAAAGCAAGAAGTATAGCTAAATATTAAAAACCTACACCAAATAAACACTGGTAATTAAACAGAAACAACAAAAATAATAAACACCGAAATTAAATAAAATTATACCAAAAGCAAGAAGTGATGCAAAATCTAACTCAAAAATAACCAAATAAACATAGAATTACAAAAAGCAAACTCGAATAACTTAAAAGATGGTAAAAACAGTAAAAATTCCAGAAAAACCCAGAACATTCCATTAAAATGGCGATGACCATCACAAAAGCCATAAAAGTTAGAGAAAATAAATAAATTAGTATTAAAAATAATAAATCGTAAAAGGAAATTCGTAAAACACCAGTTAGAATAAAAATTAAATTAAAAATAAAATAGAATGTTCTGGAACCGTTCCAAATCCATCATGGACGCCAAATTAACAAAAAATAATTAAAAAATAAAATTATAAAAATAAAAACAAAAATTATGGCACAAAATTTGCCATTAAAAATAGCAAAATCGTGAAATAGAAAATTCTGGAATAAAAAGAATTCGAGTTTGTTTTAATGCATCAATACATACACGTGTACAAAATAGGTATATATACTGACACGTTTCAGTCACAATCATCACTTTTTTATGCCAAATTTTTTTACAAAAATTTAAAGTTCACATCGATAGTAAGTATTTGTTGTTTATATTTTTAAGTATAATGATATTATTTATTTTATGTTGATTTAACTTTATTCTTAATACTAATAATGCTTAGATAATACCCTGCTTATTATTTCTATCTAATGTAAGAAGGATCGGCGGCGTATTGATTCATATGCGTCTCGGATCAGTCCTACATTCGATCAATTAGTAAAATCTATAGCACATGCAGACAGGCAATATACCTTATATATTTTTTTTGTTGTTCGGTCATCGGAGGTCGGCCACTTCATGGTTCTACCATGGAGTTGTGTCGATAAAACCCCTCCGCTATGGCTCCATATATTTTATTTACCGGTCGACAGTGATGTTTCGACTCCACACAACATTAGGGCTTGTCGTAGCGGTCACAGTGGGGCCGTGTAAGCAGGCATTCTTCCCGAGTCAATGCAAACATATGTAAACTCAACATTAAAAATCGTATACAATAGTTTTACACTAAGGTCATAATTGAGTAGAACTCAGACCTAAACTAAACATCATTTTACTATCTAGTATTGTAGCCAGTTGAATATCATTAAAAAGGGTTCAGTCATACTTATGCGTCGGCCGAATTTAGATTTCTATAACAGTGTGAAAAAATCTTTCTTAGTGATTAAAGTAATTAAACTAATATTCATAAAAATAATCGGCAAGCACATAAGTAGGGCTGGATTATGTAACTAAACTAACCTGTAAATGGGTAGCCTGAAGTTGACCTCCCCCGATTATAACATCTAAATGATAAATGTATTTTGTCTTCAGGAATATAAAGGATAAATAATCATATCTAAGTCTTGATTTTGGAAATATAAATTACCGACATCATATAAATGTATTGTGATTCCAGGAGTATCGAATATAAATAGTTTCAGCAAAAATTAGACTATGCAGATCTAAATTCTAAATGTGAAATATGAATTATAAGTGTATTTTGACGTAAAGTATAAACGGTTACCTCTAAAATTTGATTACAACATATAACCCGTAAATATAAAATATAAATTGTAAAAATACTTTCGAATTTGTAGATATAAAGTATAATTATAAATATAACGTATAAATGGTCATATCAAAAGTTTGATTATAAAGTATAACCTACAAATATAAGATATAACTTCTAAAGGTATTTTCGACTTCGTAGATATAAGATGTAATTATAAATATAAAGTATAAAAAATTTTGATCATAAATCATAACCTATAAATATAAGATAAATTCTAAATGTATTTTCGACTTTGGGGATATAAAATATAATTATAAATATAAAGTATAAAAAATTTGATTATAATTTATAACCCATAAATATAAAATATAAATTCTAAATGTATTTTCGACGTTGTAGATATAAAATGTAATTATAAATATAAAGTATAAAAAATTTTTTGATCATAAATCATAACCTACAAATCTAAGAGGTAAATGCTAAATGTATTTTCGACTTGGTAGATATAAAATATAATTATAAATATAAAGTATAAAAAATTTGATAATGATTTATAACCTACAAATATAAGATATAAATCCTACAGGTATTTTCGACTTTGTAGATATAAAATATAATTATAAATATAAAGTATAAAAAATTTGATTATGATCTATAACCTATAAATATAAAATATAAATTCGAAATGTACTTTGACTTGGTAGATAGAAAGTATAAATATAGCTATAAAGTATAAATAGTAAATCTAAAATTTGATTATACAATATAACTTATAAATGTAAAGTATGTATTATGAACATCTTATCGACCCTAAAAATATAAAGTATAAATAGCCATACCTAAAATTTGATTGTAAAAATATAAATTATAAGTATAAAATGCAAATGGTAAGGGTATTTTGACTTCCAAATGTAACGTGAAAATAGTTATGTCTCAAATTGGATAATAGAAATATAAATTACAAATACAACTTATAAATTATAAATGCATTTTGACGCAAAAATTTGGGAGTATAAATACATATTTAAAATTTGACTACAAAATATAAATCTTAAAAAAATAAATCATGAATCTGTTATGGCTTCAGAAATATCGAGTACAAATAGTTACACATATAAATCCTAATTACAAAATATAAATTATAAACATAATATATAAATTATAATTGGATGATGACTATAAAGATATAACGTATAAATAGGGATGTAGGATTCCTAGCTGTAAAAATCTAAATTAGAAATACAGGACGTAGAATTATAAGTATGTTACGACTTTGAAGTTATAAAGTATCAACGGTTATGTCTAAAATTTGAATGTGAAAGGATAAATTCAATATATAAATTATATTTCATAATATAAAGTCGAAATGGGGATATATAATTCCTAGTGATAAAAACATCAACTATAAAAACAGGATATAAATTATAAATATATTATGACCTTAAAGTTAGAAACTAGAAATGCTTGTACCTATAAGTGGATTATAAAATATAAATCATAATATAAATTATAAATGATAAACGTATTTTGATTTTAAAATTATAAAGTGTCAATAATTATATATAAACTATAAACGGGATATACAAATCAGATGTGTACTTTGGTCATAACGAGACGAATTATAAGTGAGGGTAGGTTAATTCTAACTACAAAACTATAAACTATAATGATTATATATCAAATTGGGATGATGAAAATATAATTTATAAACAGTAGGCATAAGATATGTATATATGTATGTGTATATGTGTATAGTTATCCATAGATTAATTCTAAATTATAAACTGTGGATGAGGGCATACGAATTGCAACCACCAAAGTATAGATTATAATTAGCTAGACATCCATTTTTTATGACCGCTAGGATATGTAAATGATGTAAAATATAAACGTGATATGGATATGTACCCTAAAGATGGATTGAAATCGTTGATAGGTAAAGTACAAATAGCCCTATAGAATTATAAGGAATAAGAAGGGGGATCAGCAATTTGTACTTGGTTCAAACCTATTTGAATTATGAACGGAGACTTAGCTCTGAGTAACCGTCATCATCAGGATTACATTAATTCGTTGAATCCATAAACATAGACAATTTTTTTTTAAATAAAATAGTTTCACTTACCTCATAAAACCAGAATTATATACCCAATCATGCAAGGTATAAGTATTTAAAAGATCATAATATTGGCATCGTTAAATTATCCGAAAAGGAAGGGCCAATCAATCTGAAAATGTACCTAAATAAGGCGATTCCACTGAATATGACAACCCAGTCTAAGTGAGGATGAGGTGGGAAACCAAGGTTCCAACAGCTCACCCAGCACCGACGGGGCTGGTTGATTCAGTATTTAATCAATACATTAAAAATTTAACAGAAAATTTAATTTAAAAAAGAAAAAATTTGAAAAACCACATCGTAATGGAGGCAACAATTCATACGGATAAACAAACTATTTTGATTAAATTTAAATTATAGAAAATAAAACAGGATTATATTAAAATATTATAAAATAGAAATTAGAGGCTGAATTTTTTCGATGACTAATACCAATGGATAAAGTTACGTTTCTTGAGATTATAATTTTGGGTAGAATATTTGTGATAACGATTTAGTAGTAACGGAGATTTCTAGGACAAAATTTATAGACTACCCGCCGGATTAATATCCAAAATTCCCTTTTGCTGAGGTAGAAGTAGAAATTTGTTGTCTAATTAAATTTCTGGTATGCCTAATTTTGAAAAGATTTCGGAAGCGTATTCCCCTGCAATTACATTAGGACGATCCACGCGTGACCCACTCACCACCTGGCCACTTAGTTGAAAGGAGGGGCCGTAACGGCTGAGTTTTTGAATCTACCAGTGAATTGAGAACCTTACTGCCTTTAATTTGGGTTTATTTGATAGAATGTCTCAATCAAGTGGATCCGACGACGCAGAATACCGGCAGATGATAACACGGCTCCGGACCCGGTATATATGGTGCTACATTCACAGGTGGAGCCAGGGGCGGGACTTAGACTGCTCCAATCGGGTTATCCGGAATGGCCCAGAGCCCGATGCCCCGGCCTGGGTGAAGGTGGAACCGGAGAATAACCGGCTGCAGGAGGCCCGAGATCAGGCGGCCTGGGATGTGGAAGCCGCTCAGAACCGGCTCAAGAAGATCGATCTACAAATCAGAGCCGAAAGAGAAGGGGTGTCCCTGGAAGAATTAGAAGAGGCCGAGGCACCTCCAAGAAAACGAGGGAGGCCCCGGAAGAACCCTGCTTAATCTGACGGCAGTGGTGGATTGAACGAACTAACTGATCAATCGGACATAATGTTATGGTGATTGTGTTGACTTCTTTCGTAGCTGACGTGATAATTTTGTAGAATTTGTATTTTATTAAAAATTATTAATGTTATATTTAATCATGCGTATTCTTCATATGATAAATTACTTTTCTCTGTGTTTGTATTTGGGCCTTATAGTTTATGAGGTGTCGTCAGGATCGGGGGGTCCTTCCTCATCCTTCAGCTATAAATTTTACACCCCCAAGCGAATCACATTTACGCACATGACAGCGAGTGATGAAACTTTATGATTGTTTCCATTTAGTGTACAAATTCCTCGAAAACCTACGAAGGGACCGTGAACAGGCCCAACATCAAGCCGAAGAACTTCGAAGTCGGGTCGAGAAACTCAAGATCAAGTGCCGGGAACTCGAAAGTACGTGGTTCAGTCCGGCCGACATGAAAAAACAGACTACGCGCATCTCCCAACTCCAGACCCAGGCGGAGCAAGATCAACTCGAGATCCGAGCGCTGAAGCTACAAGTGCGCTCGCTCGAGAGTAAATTGAACGAAAGATTTGTCCAGGACACCCTTTGCGAGCAGATTCGTCCACTTTCCGTGGAGTTGGCCCGGATTTATCCACCAGCCCAGGCAAGCAAGCCGAAACGCAAACGGCTAGGGCGGAATACCCGAGACAAATTGAAGAGGGCCTGGCTAGCCGAACAGGCGAAATTGAGAGAAACGGAAGCCAATCCACAATCCTGAGAGACGTTCGAGAGTACGTAGACAAACCTTGTCATATAGTAGTGATTAAATAAATGATCTTTGTTATCTAATGGGTGTGTGATTGAACTTTGCGGTTGTCGGAAACGAGATGGTTGGCGGAAGGGCGTTTGGAAAAACAATCTCGATGAGGGACCG
>CAUHTR010004977.1:0-16748 GCA_959609185.1 Schmidtea polychroa | reverse complement strand
AATATTTGCAGTACTTGCTTTTTCGTCGGCCCATGTGGATTTCTTTTCGTTCGTAAAAATTAGAATTTGATTATACTCATCGAAAAGCAAATCTTTATTTATTATTGCAGAACTTGCACCGTGTCGTTCGATTATAAAATCAACAGACTTTGTACCAACAGTTTTGTACATACTCATCCATTCAAAATTTTGAGCACCATCCAACGATTCCTGCCACTTGTCGAGATATGCAATCAGTTCTTTATAAAAGTCTTTAACATTTTGCAAAACAGCGCTTTGAGTGTCAGCATGCAAGCGAGACAATTCTAGACGGGCTTTTCGAGTGAAATACGCCAATTGATGACGATGTTTGACTTTTTCCTTGAATAATCTCAACTCAAAAGAAATTTCAAATGCAGCAATTTCCGATCTCTCAATGGCTTCGTTTATCATTTGTATTTGGTTACTCAGAAAAAAAAGCCAAAATTTATTGCTTTCAAGTGAGAAGAAGTTTTTGATGACCGGTGGACATTTTGTCTTGAGTCCTTTGAAATATTCTTTTAATGGATCAAACATTTCAATAAATCGTTGAATTCCCGGTGCGAGAGAAAGGAACCTTGTTGTTGAGTGAGATTTATATGGCTTGAAAACTATATCCATTTATTCGCAAATCTTAAATGAATCGGTTCGCATTGTGTAGATTTAAAAATGCTTGTGTAAAGAATAAATCAAATTTTCCATGTCAACGTCCAACACTTGACATCCCACACTAGTTACATTATGTAGGATATGAGCAGAGCATCCGAGGCCAATAATATCACAATTCAATTCTTTTTGAAGATTACGCCAAACATTATTGCTTCCTTTTCTATTAACGCCGCCAAAATTCAGATTTGTATTGTCTGCACCAAAATTTCTTTTCCAGCTCATGCTCTCGAACTTTTCCAATGATTTCATTCGCAATTGTATCTGATTTTTCATTTTCAATTGATTTCAATGAGATTTTCTTGTGAGACACACTTTTGTTGGATGAAACATGCGAACGACAAGTGGAAGTAACTGTGTGTTTCCATGGTTAGAAGTATCAGTTATTATGGAAAAATAATTTGCACTTTTCAACTCTTTAATCAATTCCTCATTGACGAAAGGACTCAGGACATGCTTCAAAATTACGGTCATCTTGGTTAGAGCCAGACTTAACTTAGGTTCAAAATATTGCCTGATAAGATTCGATGTGCAGTTAGTAGAGAGAAATGAAAAGTTATGTTTGACCGTGTGGAATGCAAAAACAGCTTCCTTTGCCGCAATTTCGAGTTCAGTAGATGACATTCCGAGTTTTTTGAAGAAGTTTTTCTCACTTTTGAGCTTGAAGACCCTGCATTTATAGACGATTGATGGCGTTTAGTTTTGCAGTGGTCCACAATGTCAGTACGACCTCCGTAAGCAATAGAGAATGTAGATGAGCAGATGTTACAGAATGCTTTTGAATCATCTTCTTTAGGAAGCTAAACTCTTCTTTGTATTTATTACTCCATGTGGTTTTGCGTTTTTTTGAATTCATGCTGATAGAAGAATACAAATAAAGTAACTTACACCTTTAATAGTCTTATTAATTAATTTTACGATAAATTTTCTGATTTTTCTTGCAAATTATTGAAAATTATACTCTTTTCACAACTTTTTGGATTAAACTGGAAAAACTGAAGGCAGAGAGTGAAAATCTTTTAAAATTAAACGTTATTTTCATAAAAAATTTTCAACATTTTGTGATAAAAAATAATCTGCAAAATAAAGTGAAAAATTTTTTGCATAATTTTTAAAATCCGGGACAAATTGTCTTAAACTCAAGACACGGGACAAATCTCAAAAATCCGGGAAAGTCCCGGCCAAAAGGCAGCAGATGGTAGGACTAGTCTTAAGGCAATTATTTTTTGTTGGCTGTTTTTAACGGCCATTGATAATTTTGTTCGTCTTATGAGTGACTTCATGAAAAATTTGAATGCTTTAAGATTTACATTTCAACTAAGTATTTAAGTACAGTTATTGCGTTGTTCTACGATTCTGAAAATGCTTATTAAAAATAATATTATTAACATTGTTAAAAAGTTTTTTAAAACGGAATGTCTGGTCAATGATATTAGTGGGTTGATGTGGATGATATATTTACATGACCTATGTCACTGCATATAAAATTGAGTTGATAACAGCCTCTCTTCAAAACTGCTAATACTCTGGCATGTCCTGGGTCATGAACTACCGATAGAAGGTCTGTGTCTGATTTAAACTCAAAATAATCTATTCTTATGTTTCTACCAAAATATTTATATAATAAACGTTAGGAACCTTACAACTGAAATTGTATAGTTTTGACAGATAAAATAAATCAATTCTTTATACGGAATAAGAAAGCTTTAAAGATAAATTCAATTTTTAATTATTAATATGAATTAATTAATTCAAAACAAAACAACGATCGCAATCATTTTTATATCAAGTTTAATCGTTTAATCGTTTTTAAATCATTTTTATATATAGTTATTTTTAATCGTTTTTAAATCATTTTTATATATAGTTATTTTTAATCGTTTTTAAATCATTTTTATATCAAGTTATTTTTAATCGTTTTTAAATCATTTTTATATATAGTTATTTTTAATCGTTTTTAAATCATTTTTATATCAAGTTATTTTTAAGCGTTTTTAAATCATTTTTATATCAAATAATTTTTAATCGTTTTCAAATCATTTTTATATCAAATAATTTTTAATCGTTTTTAAATCATTTTTATATCAAATAATTTTACACAATTACAACAATAATAATGATAATAATAATAATAATAATAATAATAATAATAATAATAATAATAATAATAATAATAATAATAATAATAATAATAATAATAATAATAATAATAATAATAATAATAATAATAATAATAATAATAATAATAATAATAATAATAATAATAATAATAATAATAATAATAATAATAATAATAATAATAATAATAATAATTATAATAATAATATTACTAAGTGATTAATTAGTCACCTTAGGAAGTGCTGCAAATTTTTTTGTTTATTTTAGACTGATTTGGTGCGTTATTTGGACAGGAATGTCCAGATAACGAATTTATTAGTTAATGGAACTTCGATGCTTTTGGTTGTTTATTTTCTGAATTTTTATGGCAGCACACTCGTGCCTTAATTTTTTCCATGTTATCTGAACAGTTGTTGTCCAGATAATAATTTATAATTTTAATTCCCTCGATTCGCGGAATGCCATTTGACATTCCGGAGTTTTTTTTAAATATGGAAATTTAGCAATTATTGCCATTAATTCAATGGCAATCATTTCATGCTTTTATTTTTTTCCCAATGCCTTTTATTGGGTAAGTGTATTTAGTTTTCTTTCAAATTTATTTTATTTAATTCTATTCATTAATAATAATAATAATAATAATAATAATAATAATAATAATAATAATAATAATAATAATAATAATAATAATAATAATAATAATAATAATAATAATAATAATAATAATAATAATAAAAATAATTATGATAATAATAATAATCATAATAATTATAGTAATAACATTTAATAAATATGTTCATATTGATACTAATGACAATAATAATGTTAAAATGTTAATAATAATAATATCAATAACGGTAATAATAGTAATAATAATAATAATATAGTAATAATAATTATGATAATAATAATGGTTATTATAGTAGAAAAAGTTTATACTAATGATAAGTTTATAAAGAATGATAACACAATAAAAATACTAATAATAATAATAATAATAATAATAATAATAATAATAATAATAATAATAATAATAATAATAATAATAATAATAATAATAATAATAATAATAATAATAATAATAATAATAATAATAATAATAATAATAATAATAATAATAATAATAATAATAATAATAATAATAATAATAATAATAATAATAATAATAATAATAATATAACCTATTTTTCTACAGGGTTTTGATATTGATTTGACTTAGTTCGATTGACTACATTTAAATTTATATCATTTTGTCTAATTGTTTTTAACATATTTTAATTTGTTTTAATTTGTTTCATTATATCTTTGATTAATTAATTTCTATTTTATTTAACCTACTACTCACCACTTACTTTAGGTATTTTTCTTTCGATAATTGGGAGTAAATTATTTTCCTCCCCTACTGGTAGAATCCGCTTCACCACATCAGTTATTGGTGGTTTCACTCGATATTCAAATGCTAACCAAGCAGTTTCATTTGCTACTCGCCTTTTCTTGTGCCAAGTTTCCTTTGAGATTTTCCATGATGAGTCGCTTGGCATCGTCCCAAATATAGTTCCGCCGTTATTCTGAATTTCAACTATTCCTTAAAAACAGGAATATCCAAGCTTTCTTCATTTTTTCTTGCTAAAAATTCGGATAATTTCATATTTGATTTCCATTTAATTTCCAATAAATATATTCGCATTCCTTCATTTCAAATTCTTGCCCAATTTGGAATTTTTAAGTTTTCTTCTATCATATCGATTTTTCCCAACGGCTTCTCTTTTCTCCATAATATTTTCCATATAATTTTGTTGGCCTATTGATTCTTTCCATTTCAATTTAATTTGATTGATAATTTGTTCCAATTCAAAGTATTTGATAACAATCGTTACTCTTATATCTCCAAAATATTCCCATCAGCAGTGTGATCTCGCTTGACCAATCAGGTTACATGACGTATAATTTAATAATAATAAGAATAGAAACTGATATATTGATAAAATAATTTATAATAATTATAATAATAATAATAATAATAAAAATAATAATAATAATAATAATAATAATAATAATAATAATAATAATAATAATAATAATAGTAATAATAATAATAATAATAATAATAATAATAATAATAATAATAATAATAATAATAATAATAATAATAATAATAATAATAATAATAATAATAATAATAATAATAATAATAATAATAATAATAATAATAATTATAATAATAATATTAATACGTGACCTACCTATTAACCTATTTTCCTATAGGGTTTTGATATTGATTTGACTTACCCCTTTTAGTTCGATTGACTACATTTAAATTTATATCATTTTGTCTAATTGTTTTTAACATATTTTAATTTGTTCTAATTTGTTTCATTATATCTTTGATTAATTAATTTCTATTTTATTTGACCTACTTACTCTAGGTATTTTATACTACAATTTTCAAAATTACCTATCTGCTGGTTCCGCTACAGCTGCAGCCGGGTATAGTAATTTGACCTGAAGTTCTCAAATTCCGAAATTCGAGTTTTGAATCCCTCAAGGTATTTACTTTAATTAAATTATATTATTACACTCTCGATAGCCAAATAAACTCTTCGGATTGCTACAGTATCTTCTAAGGCTGAATGGCTTCCTCTCTGCACTTTTATTTCACAGAGCTCCTCTGCTATTATTTACAATTTAAACCATTGTCTTTTAATTGTGACTTTCCTTTTGAATAGTGCTTTTACTCTTGCTAGGTCACGAATTCCACATAATTCATTTGCGTTTACTCCACTGTATAGCGATCCATTTTGAAAATCATGACCCATTAGTATTTCTCTTGATGTTAATTCACGGATTTTCTGATGGTAGAGTTTAGTTATGATCATCTATTATTTTCCCAGAGGGTTGATTATTTGGGAAATGAATATGTCTCTTTTCAATGAATGTGTTTTGCCATCGGTTCATATTGGTTTTCCATTTGCTGTATTGAATTTATATAACGAATTCACTCGGTTTCGGTTCCTTTCCTAAATTCTGAAAATTAAAATTTGCTCGCTGTTGGTGTTCGTCCAATACCACCTAAATTTTGTTATTTATAAAAATATTTACTTTTTCTCTTGGTCTGCGTAAAACAATTATTTCATTATTGTAAATCTGCATTTGAACTCGATTTGTTTCTTTACTAAGATATACTGTTTCGTATTGACTTTGCACTTCTGACAAATTGATTATTCACATAGGTCTCACCATCGTGAATAAATTTCTCGTAATAGTATATTGAAATACTGTAAGTGAGATTTACTTGTAGATTCTCATATTCACTTATTCAATGTTTCAATCATATAGTTTTGGAAGATAATTCTAACTTCTTGTTGTTCTTCTGCCTTCCAATATACATGAATTTCATTTATCCTGGGTTCGATTTCAACAAAATTTCTCCACAATTTGTCCAAATGTGAATTTGTATCAGGTTATAAATCTTTTGAGTAGCATTTATTTGATGATTATGTTGTCAAATTGTCCAAAGATATTTATAGTTCGTTGCAAATTGTCGAGCTACATACACGTTTTTCTCATAGTTCAAAGTGATAAATGGTTTGAATGGATTTGGATTCGAATGGTACTTTGTTGACTGCATATAGTAGATTTATTGCCATTCCAATCATATTTGAAATTATATTTATTAGAACTGCAGTTATAAATAAAACTTTATTCATATATCCCAATGAAGTATGAAGAACCTTTCTTAAATTAAGTACTTTGGATGTAATAGTAATCAGAGTAATTTTATATAAAATGATTTAATACAGTGTTTTTCTCTATTCATCAATTAATTTCTATGCGATTTTTGTAAATTACATAAATTTTTAGGTCAGTGTTGAGAGTTGTGAAATTTTGATAAATATGACTATGAATCTTCGTTATGTCATTTTATGAAATTTTGAGGTATTATGCGACACTGAGGTTCAGCTGGCCACAGCTTGAGGGACACTAGTTGTTCCTCTTGCCAGAAGGTCGGATGTTACATCAGCGGCGCAGTGGCTGGGAGCGGGTCATTCTGGGGGTTTCCTCACTGATCTGTCGCCACAGGAGAAGAGAGGTTAAAAATCGGCAGAGAAAAATGATACAACTGAGAAGTGTGAGAATTTTTCACTAAAGAGCATGTATGACCCTTCGCAACGACTAAGGTGACCGAATCATCGTCCGTCGAGTATCACTCCAGAAATTCGTAATTCTTGACCTTTATCCATCATCGTTATAATCTATCTGATTATCGTATACAGTGCCAATTTGGTCTTACGTTGCAGGTTCGATCGTTATTTTTATAAGAGTAACGTCCTCTGGGAACACTCGGAATATTAACTAAAGGAAAAAACGCTATCTTCACAAAAAATCGTTATTTTGAATCTATCATGTCGTAATGGATGGGTCAGCCATAGGTTGAGTAAATTCGACAGAAATGTTAGGCATATTCGAAATACAATAATTATTTTTTTTCCTGTGAGTTGAATTTCTAGACTCATTGCACCGACAACCTCAAGCGGGGGCTGGCAAACAACTCCCGTTCATGGGGAACCGATATTTCTGACAGATAAATCAGTTTCGCTGTTGACAGTTAAAAACGCGTACAATTAACTAGAAAAATCCATTTGTATTAAATTTCAATTTAAAATGAAAATCACGAGTTTCCATTCTAAAAGCGTTTCGAAATGCAAAGGGATTCGATATCAAAGAACTTCAACGCCTAGTTTCCAAACCCGCATTGCGCTAGGTATATTTACATCGAAGAGGTTACCCAAATATCTAAATCACATTAAGAATCTTTTTGCCATAAAACCGAGTTTCAGATGATTCAAGTCATATTATTCTACAAAATATCACGATCAGCTAAGTACATTTTTAGGCTATAGAAACGCCATAAGGGTCGACAATCATACCAGCCGATAATTTTCAGGCCATCGATCGCGCCGACTTAAGCTACTACATGTACAGCGGCGCATTCACCCGTTGAATCTACTCATTCGGATAACATCCATGCACCAAATTGCATATACATAAATATCGCACGGTCGACAATCACATGCACATGAGTTAAAATGGGAGCCAGTCAATCAGAACACCTGCACTTTCACTATTTGAATTTCGCCTAATACACAGAGATAACTCCACCCAGATGTATAATGACACTGGTGGGATTACATGAATACGAGACATTGCAAGTGAGAATCACACAGGGTAATAATCAAAAAATATACCGATAAAATCACGAGCGCCGATCAAAAAATATTAATTATTTAATGCACTTCAAGGTAGATTAATTGAATGTTTTCTTCGGGGATCTTATAAAAACGGTCATCCTCATTAAGACGGGGGATCGCCTGGGGAATTTAATGCCAATTTTGTTAGATTTTTGATTCAATTAAAGTACGGGTTAACCGAATAACCAACTCCCGGGGCGTGGGAAATAAGGCGGAACAATAAATAAGCAATGCTGATTGTTATCATGTTAATGGAACTCCGACGTTTTTCTCCTCCAAGGGTGCATTGAGTAGATTGACTACTATTCTGAATTAGTATCGTTGTTGTCATTATTTCAACTTGGTTGTTTGTTCTGTTTGATGTAGTAATCTGTGACGAGGTATGATGCATGACTTCCGAATGTGAACAGACATGATGGTATTAATAACATTATTTACGATTTTTTAGAATGTCCAAAACAGCCAACACCACAATCTTGCGCCCATGTTTTTCTTGCGCCGACAAGAACCATTTGATTCAAACACTACAAACCCAGAATGGCCTCCTTAAGAAGAAGTCAGACCATCTAGAGGGGACGTATTTCTCCCCAGCACAAATGAAGGAGGTGAGGACGAGACTCACTCGAGTGGAGAAGTGCCGAGACGATTTATTAGAAGAAGATCGTGCCTTACGCACTCTAATCAAAGAACAGTCTGAAGCGCTGCACAAGGTGTACGTGCAAGCATCAATTACAAAGAAAATAGTGGATATTCCACTCGCGGAAAAGGACAATCTATTCCCGCCCCACAATTTCTCGGGAGTGTCATTGACCAAATCCGTCGACCAGGCCTATTTGAGCCATTCGAATATGTTCCAGCCGAAGTCATCTGTACAGGCACAAGTCGAGCTGCTCCAAGAGTGGTAGACCTAACGACCCCGGTCACTTTTCCGTAAGTAAAGAAAAGCACTAAACGCCGGCAACCCTCTAGGGCCGAGCGTACCAAAAGAAGAAGGGCCCTCCAGGCCGAAAGAGAAGCGGCTTTGATCGCATCCGCTCAACCACCAGCTTTAGTGTCTCCGATGGGGCCTACACATCGTTCTCCTCCTGTCTTTAGGGTAATCCCGCCCACCAGTTCGTCCTGGGAGGAAAACGCCAGAGATTTTTTCGATCTTGACGAGATCTTTGCTGGAGCTTCTCCCAACACGTTGTGATTCATTCCCTATGTTGCCATTCACAAATGTACCTTCTTGTCATGACCTGTCAATGTATCTTATTGTTGTAACTCATAAATACACTTTCTTGTTGTGGATCAACGAATTAAATGATTGTGAATGTTTGGATTGGTGTTAAAGTTTTTCGAATATGAGATTAGGTAGTGAGGGATGAGAATAGCGGTCGGGAGAGATATGATAAAGCCGAACTTATAAAGTGCAGATGTGTTGAGGTCTGTAAATTAAAATTAAAATTTTATATAAAATTTAGGATAATAATTCAAATAGAAAGTAAGCGAGGAAAAAAGGCAAATAAAAGCGGGATCGTGCACAGAATTAATAGTAAAGGAAAGTGCGATGGAAACAGTATTAGAAAATGCAAAAAGCAATTACGAAAGGCGAGAATCGGGAAATCCGAGAAAAATCAATAAATGGAAAAATCATCGAAATCGAATGGGAAAAACGGGACAGGTATAGATTAGCTAATGGTCAACAAGATGACGGTTAGGGATTTATCAGAAAAGGGTTAGAAAGGGTCGAAAAACATTCAAACGTATGAAAACAGAAAACGTTAATTAATTAATTAATTGGCTAATGGAAAACCCGAGCTAATGGGAAACCCGAGCCAATGGAGAACCCGAGAGATAAAGGAAACCCGAGCTGGGTAAACAAGAAGAAAGGCAAACAAAAGGAAGATTTGGGCCCATTAGCTTGACACAATGATTAATGGGAAAAGAGTAAGGAGAAGATAGCGTGCGTAGGAAGACCGGTAGGGCCATTAATTATCTGGATTCGTTGGACCATTATGGGTGACAGCCGAAGCAAACACGTAGGAGAAAATGTCAAACGAAAGATTGGCTCGGCAATAACCATTTGTCATCCTGATTTCGAGGAGTATATAAGCAAAGGGAAAATCAGAGAAAATCGGCATTTTGCCTCAGCTAGGGTTCGAAGAATTAGACGGTAGGAAAAGTGGTAAACGAATTAGGGAAGTATGGAAAAGAAGAAATAGAATTAAGAATACGAAAAGGTGAAAAGGAATCAAACCAAAGAGAAACCGAGGAAAACGAGAGTCAAGAGAACTAAAGGATCAAAAGGTGAATATTGTTTGTTTGCAAAGCATCAACGCCGAGCGGAGAATCGTATAAAACTTTGATTGGTAATTGTAGCGTGATAATAAATTGTGAACCTGTTGTTTCAATATACGTTGGGTCATTCATTGTTTTGATTTAAAGAACACAGGAGTCAGAGAGAACCGACTTGAACTAATCCAAAACCCAACATATATTCTGGTGAGCCCGACGTGATTGAAAGTCGGCGGAAAATTATTGAAAGTTAGTGAAAAAATTAATTGTTGAAAAAAAAATAGTACCGACGTGATAGAAAGTCGGCGGTGTATTAAAAATTAGTGAAAAAGTAATTATTGGAAAAGTACTACAGACGTGAGTAAAAGTTGGGAGATTTAAAAGAAGTTGAAAAGTAATTTTAAATTATTGTTTAACGTTTGAAGTTTAGCTCAAAGTGAACCGATACAACCTCAGAAGTCAGAAACAAGTCCAAATGGCAAATGATAATGCTGTTATGCCTCTCAATAGAGAGATGATTGATTTCGCAAGTTGCCAGAAATTACCCGTCAATCAATATGGAGGAGACCCTGTTGAATTTGCAGATTTCATGGGAGATTATTATATGTACGCCTCAGCATACGGATAGACACAAGCCATTATGGTCCAGAGATTCCCACTCTATCTGAAGGGTGCGGCAAGAGAAGCCTGGCAGCAAGTCGACAAACGAAATGTTGGTAATGATTGGACAAAATTGAAGGATGCAATGGCACTGAAACTGGTTGGTGGAGATATCAAAAGAATCATGCGACAGAAATTTTATAATCGAGTTCAAGGTCCAGATGAATCGGTCAGTGAGTTTGCTTATCATCTGACCACTTTAGCAGATAAAGCCTTTGAAGTTAAACCAGATCAAGCAGATATGGCCAAGCAGGTTAAAGAGTTGTTGGAAGATCAGTTTATAACCGGAGTCCACTCCGAAATTAAAAAGGCCCTATGTTATGTGGATTTTTCCAATTTCGATAAGCTCGTGAAGAAAGCCATGAAGATAGAGCTGAATTTAAAAAGTGCAAAAAGATCAGATGCTTTTGGAGTTAATGTGGAGAGACGTGAGCAATCAATTACGCCTGTGAGAGCACCATGGGATGAAAAGAAAATAAATCAAATCAGTAGTCCAATTTTGAGACCAAATAATAGATTTCAAGCCAGTAGATCAGCCATGAACGTACAATCAAATGGACAGATAAATAATCCTCAATGCGAACATTGCAAAAAGTCCGGACACTATTCAAATCAATGTTGGTTCAAATATGGGAAAAATCCCAGCCCTAACAAGAGATTCACAGATAACAAAAGGATCAGCAGTGATGTCGAATGCTATCGATGCGGAAAGAAAGGGCATATTAGCAGAAACTGTTTTACAAGATCAAGATAATCGTCAACGTCACCTTCACCACAAAGGGACAAAGTGAATACAAATGGACAGATACAATGTCATTCGTGCAAGGGATACGGCCACATGGCGCGATTATGCCCAAGGAACTCAGAGAGATTCAGCAGACCTATTTTAAAGAAATCAATCAGATCCCAAGAAGATATGCCAAACACCAGTAACATGACATATGCTCAGAGAGAGGAATTTCAAGACAAAATGGAAAAGGAATTTCGAGAAATGCGACAGAAGCTGAACAAACTAGTGGCTAAATTCGATTCAGATGAAGAAACTGAATCTCATATGATAATTGGAACCGTGTCAGAAGGTGAGGGAAAACCTGCCACGAAAGTGCGAAAGATCGCATCAGATGAGAATCCGACTGCACTGTTAGCCCGAGTTGAAAAATGGCTTGAGAAAATGGAAACTGACAACTTCCAGTTGAAACGATGGATCGCAGAACTCAGTGTGATGTCACTATCCCAAAGCGAACTAAAGAGAGCCATAAATTTATGTGCAAAGTTATTTAAAGGAAACAGAGACGATGAGATACTTAAACAAATGCAAATGTTTGGCAAGGCTTTACGGTCAACAAGGGATTTAGCTGATATCATAGTGGAAACGATGGGACTTGATAATGTGAAGTGCCAATTCCGTGTAAATGCCTACGGACAAATCAGAGAGCTAAAGGAGCGAATACTGCGTCAATACAGCGGATGGCAAGTGCAACTAAAATTTGAGAATCGATGTCTGGAAGACGAAGAGTACTTGGTAGATTGCGGTCTGATACCAGGCTGGAAAAATAAAGTAAATGTTGTTAATGCTGTTAATACTTTGAATTCAGACAGACAAAATTGGGAAAAGATTCTAGCAGATTTACAAGATACCCTGTATGCAGGGAATAGAGAAAAAATTAATGCGAGTATCGACTTCATAATGAGCATCGAAATGGATCGAGACATGAAAGAAGGGTTGTTTGAATGCATCGTACCGTATACGAATAAACCGACGATTTATCAGGCAAAGTTAAAAGAGGTAATTCGAAAACTAGGACATGATTATGAGGCGGCAGACGATAGTGCGAAATCTTTGATAATAGCGTTAAATATTGCGGATCAAAGGATTGAATATTATCAGGAACATTGGAGTGTAAAAGCAAAGAAAATACGACAAAAAGCAGCGGAGATATTAGGTAATGACGGAATTATCGTGTTGACGTTCAAAGGACGAGAATTGGATGATGACGAATACTTGTTAAACTACGGATGTAACCCAAATTGTATTAATAATGTGTACGCAACAAAACAAAGTGATGAAATGGAAAAAGATGCAGTAATAGTACCGTTTTGGCCTCTGTATGAGGAAATGGATAATGATAATGTAGAGATTAAAACTGAAGCTGTAGATGACCCAGGAGAAATTGATCAAGAAATTAATGAATTGCAGAGATTAGAAACAATGGAAAATGAGGAAATGAGATCGGAAAATGAAGTTACAAGGGATGTTGAGGAAATGAGCACCGATAATAGGGTACTACCGAGCATAGATGAGATGAAAAGTGAAGAGAACTTTGTTGAGACGAAAAATGACATTGCGATATGTGGGATAAAACAGAATGATGCGGAAATTGAATCTTTGAGTTTAGATGAAGCAAGCGAAACTGAGCGTTTAGATGAATCAAGCGAAACTGAGCGTTTAGATGAATCAAGCGAGACTGAGCGAATATTAAAAAGTTTAGTTACGGAATTGTACTTGTTAGATGGAACTGAAACAGAAGATGATACTTCGGAGGGGGAGAAAAGAGTTGTAAAAAGATTAGCAACGGAATTAAAGAGGAGATTACCGTCGATAATAAAAAGAAATTATGAAGAAAAGGAATTTTGTGAGGAAGCAGTAATTGAGGACCTAACACGAACCGAGTTGGATCGAGATGTGATATTGACAGTGCTAGCCTATATAATATTGGAGATTGGTATTTATGGTTGTCTGGAAAGTGACAATTCAAAATTATTGATAAAGAAAGCTACTGAAATGACGAATAAATATCTGACTAAGTGGATCGCAAACAATGGCGGATGGGAAAAGTTGATACAAAAGGCTGAGAGCCCAAAACCAGAGACAGTGAGGAAAAAGGGAAAACTCGCATTTCCATGGTTGATGATTTCTATTATTATGTTATTGGGAATAATAAACACGACGAATTCATTGGTGGCATACGACTGCTCCCAAACCGAAATGGGAAGAGTATATTCGTTGGTAAACGTAGCAGAGTGTTCGGATGCATATCCAGTAAAATTTAAAGTAACAAATCCAGTAAAATATCATGTATATCAAGAATCGGGATTTCGAAGAGCAAAGGTGAGAGAGTGTACAGTGAAACGAACTACTTTTGTATTTTATTGTGGAAAATGGAGCCACTCATCGATGGTGAAAATGTAATCAATACCTAGACCGATAGAAATAATTCCAGAGAATTGTTTGGCAGCCTTTCAAACAGGACAATTGAAAATCAATGCAGATATCAAACTACAAGCAAAACTTAACCACAAAATCCGTGAGACTGTAACCGTGCGAGGAATAATAAAGTCGAATGGTGATTGCCAAAGAGAGCCCTACAAAGTAGACGATGCTATAATTGACAAAGCCGTGGTTGTGGAAGAGTACATGTCAGAATTAAGAGAATTTGATGGATCATTTGATGACGATACTGGTAAACTACAAACACATCCATTCTGCAACATGAAACAATCTAGCTGTCAGACAGGAGAATCAATCTTGGTGTACGATGTCGATACCAAAAAGTGCAATTTAGTGCAATTGAAGTCAATGAGTTTTAAAGAGATAACGGGAGAACAGATCAGGGAAAAGCCTGAGAAAATAAGAATGGATCCAGCAACGAGTACAACAACAAGAATCACACCTCTACGGATGAAAGATACTCCAACAGTGTTAATGTCAACCTCGGAGGAAGATGGGATGCGATTCCTGAGAAAAGAAACTAAAACAAAGTGTGGACAAAGTGTCTATGAGACAAATTATAAAGGTATGTATGTATCTCAGAAGATGATTACAGAGGCCCAAACAAACATACATGCCGGAGATATCAAGTTGACAAATTACTTTAATAACAAAATAGATTATTTATTTCACTTTGGTCAAAATACTGTTGAAAATGTGTACCGAGAAGTCATTATAAATGATTGCAATCTCAACAAAGAAATACTCCGAAATCTGATGGCAATGGCTATAACCAATCCTAATTTGGTAGCACCGATGTTAATTGCAGAAAATGGGGTGTTTGCCAGAATTTTCGGTGAAGCACTATATAGCTATAAATGTAAAGCGGTACCAGTTAAACTGACAAAGTATGACCAATGCACCAACGAGTTACCAGTGAATTTAAATGGGAAGTTGCGATTTATGGAGCCTGTAACACGAATCTTACTGGAAGAGGACGTGAAACCGAAAGTATTACAGTGTAATAGATTATTGGCACCACTATACAGACTAACACCAGAATCTTGGATTGCATTACCAGATCATCGAGAAGTAAAGACACCGGAAAACTTAGAATTGACAGAATTACAATATCTGGTAAATTTTACGTCGTTAGAAAAATTGTCGCAAAGTGGAATTTACTCGAACGAAGACATTGAGGAAGCTCGCAGAAACTTGTTATTTCCATCAAAGAAAGAAAGAGTAATAATGGAAATGGTAGATACAATTCTCCCAAGCGGAAGTGGGAAGGTAAATTACGAGTATTTGTTAACTCCAGATCATTACAAGAAAGCGACGTATAATACAATGAAAAAGATCTGGGGAAAGTTTATGTTCATTGGACAAGCGTGTGCCGGATTGATTGGAATTTATGTAATATGTGTTGTAATCAAAGTGATAATATCGCAGGTCCTATCAACACACAGATTATACGCGATCACAGGTTGGTCGTGGAAACTAGTAATTGGGTGCATACCATTATTGGCTAGATTCTTCATTACTCATCATCAATATCAGGAGTTGGAGATACTCAAGGCGCGAATATTAAAGAAGAAAAAGGTGAGCTACGCTAGTACAACCCCTTCAAGGGATGAGAATAATGACAACGACAACGAGGGTGATAGTGCACCGTTATATGTTGACAATCAAGAACTAAGTGGAATGAATAAAGAAGCGTTAAGAACTTATCAAATCTTAAAAGAGCCACTGTTGAATGCGAGTAGCGTAGACACGTTTACAAAATTGTGTATGCCAAAATCATTTATGCAACCAGCACCAGTGTATCCAGTTGATCGACTACGAGAGATGAAACCAGTAGAAAATATCGCATTGCAATGTGAAGGAATGGTAGGAGAGAGAATCGAGCCTTCTAGCGCAGAGATCGAGAGAAAGAATATTTTAGGCTTACCATGCAACTACTCAATGATGACATTAACAAAAAGGGGAAAGCAACCCCGAATATTTATACAAATGAACAAACATAAAGTGGAAGCTTTAGTTGATTCGGGATCTAGTCACACAATAATATCGGAAAATGTATTAAACGCGAAGGAGAAAATGCGAATAAAGCCTACCGACGAAATAGTGAGGTCATTATCAAAAAATGAATTAAACATAATTGGACAACTTAACGTCATATTCCATATTGGAGATCGAATAATAGCGCACGATGCGCTCATAATGAAGGGAAGTCCAGTACGATGTCTGATCGGCATGGATATATTAGAGCAGCTGGACGGAGTCTCACTTGATTTAAAGACAGGTAATTTGATAGCAGGAGAAACAGGAGAAATAATTCACAGGGCAGGTGAAGTGTTTGTGAATCAGACATTGACAATACCACCACAATCGGAGATGGTATATTGTGCAAATACCATGAGTGTGGATAATGGTGATTTTATATTGGAACCAAATCAAACGCTAGTCGAAAAATATGATTTACCGATATGTGACGAAGTTGTCAAAGTGGAAAATCAGATAGTACCAGTCCATATAACGATTAGCAGTAAGAA
>CAUHTR010004976.1:0-21747 GCA_959609185.1 Schmidtea polychroa | reverse complement strand
AAAATATTTTAATTTATAATCATAATGAAAATAAGTGAAATGTTAAAAGAACAAAATAGATAAAGATGAACAAGTAATGAAATTTTAATTAATTATTTTTGAAAAATATTTCCATTGATATTATTTTAGAATAATTCCTGCACTTTTAATAATAGGAAATAAAATAGCAAGCCGGATAAAATATTTTCTAACCGAAAGAAATATTAGCGGTAAAATATCAGTGCTTCATTTTGATAAATTTTTAGAGAAAGTTCCATTGAAAAATTTCAATTGTTATTAACAGCTGGGTAAATATGAACAAAATGTAATTTAATTTGAAAATAATTTTAATCAACTTACTTTTATTAAATGTTTTTTCCTCGGTAAGAAAAATTACATAAATGTTAATTGAATATCATTTATAACATATTAATTGGTTTTGTGATTATCTCATAAAATTAATTCTTCCAGAACTAATCTCTTGCCTATCCAGATATCAATGAAAATTTATAATTAATTCTTCAATGGGAACTGGGAAAAATAATTAACGGCTTGGATTTGAAGTTGTATTTTCAGCTTCAGATTATAATTGAGAACATGACCAAAAGAAGAGCAAAGTTATAGTTCAAATTAATGTAAAAATAAATATTTAATAATTAAATTAATTTAAATCAAAGGATAACATGTTTTCTTGTGGTTCTGATTTACTTTATCTCTTTAATCTTGCATGGATTTGATAAGTAAAGAATTTACTTTGAATATTTATGTAATGAAATATTATTTGTATGAAAATTAAATTTAATCATTTTTTTCATATGAAAAATCTATTAAAATTATTTTTTTTTGGTTTTACGAAAGTACGGTACAATGAGTCCGCTGTCCCCTAGTTTATTATGACTGATTTTGAAATGGAAATGACAAATATAATAACGTTAGTTCGGACTGAAGTCAAGAATTTTGTAATTGCTGTATATTAAGAAATATTTTGAGTCAAGGATTGTTTTTTATTTTGAAAAAAAATGATGAAAAAGTTGTATTATATTTATGTTTATGATTTTTTGGGCATCAAATAATAAATCTAAACTCCTTGTTCTTTTATTGGTGACTTAAATATTGAAAGGTCAACCTTCAGTTTCTTCTAATTTCATACTATTTCTTCTGATTCTATAATATATGGGATTCTATATATATATGGGTTCTTTTAAAGCATTGACCCGATTATTGGTTTCTTTATCTCCTCCGGTATATCTATCATCTGAATTTGTTTCCCTTTCCATACAAGAATTTAAATATATTTTAAAGACTATAACTTAATAATATTTTGAAGTTTGACTGTAAAATCTGTGCAAAATAAAGATTTTCACGAATTAAACTCGATATGGATCCAAAACAATGATCTGGTCTTTCTTTTTCATATTTGAAATGCAAACTGATATTTTCATCAGATGAATTTGAAACACTGATAACACAGAAATATGTGAAAACAAAAAGATTGATGTTGATGTAATTATACGTCCGATATTGAGGTGAAGTGGTGCGATTTTCTACAAATTGTTACGATTCGAGAGTTTTGAATATATTTTGATTTTATTTTGATTAGTTTGAAACAACGTGGTTTAAACAACGTAATTTTTTTTATTTAATTGATAATGCATTTATAATTTTAATTTAAATAATTAAAAAAACTTAATAAAATTAAATAAAGATGTGCATGTTTCAGACACTATATTAATTCTGTCGGCATGGATTTAACCCTGATTTTTCTAACTTCTTTCATTTTAAGATTAAACTGATAATTTGATTTATTTAAGTATGTTTTTATGGAATATCGAACATCCATTCATTTTGTCATTAAGGTTTCTGTATTTTAATTTAAGTAATAATTTATTTTAATCAATTTTGATTATAGCAAAGGTTGTATTGAAATTCTGAATATCTTCATATATTTTCTCTCGAAAATTTATGAAAGTTTCATATGATAATTCAAAACTGATTTCTAAATTATCTATTCTTTCTGATAGTCTTACTGACCATAGATTTATTTAACCATTTTGGTCTATCTAATATATATGCAAAAGAATTTAAAACACAACAATATTTGTGCAAACACATCTTGTTTCATTGTTCGTTAATATTGTAAGAACCCTTTTTTCCAATTTCACCACTGATTATTTTTTCCATTGAATTTATTAAAAAGAGAGCTTGAAGACTATAAATCAGTAATATATCGATGTTTTTGATAGTCACGAATTTTCGGCACTGCCTTTTTCAAGTGAAATTCACTTGAAAAAGGCAGTGCCGAAAATTCGTGAGTATCAACAAACATCAATATATTACTGATTTATAGTCTTCAAGTTCTCTTTTTAATAAATCTTTCCTCAAACCGATATAACATTTGCTTTTTTCACATGATTTTTTTACAATATATTGCAAATTTTAAACTGATTAAAATATTAGGTTTTAATATTTATTATTTAAAACATGAATATTCTTTATCTTTACAATATATTTCAGATGTATCAAAACTTAACATTGTTCAATCACTAGGTTTATCAATAGGTTCATCAATAAGTTTGTTAATAAGATATTTAGTTATTTTTTCTTCATTACTTTCATCTTTAACAAAAGCTTTAATGATATCACGCATGTCAAAACCAGGTAATAATTCAATATTGTAGGTTAAAGACCTTTGAATAAAAATCTAATATTAAATTAGAATTTATATATACTAATTCATCGGTGGCCAACCCAAATGATCTTAAACTTTAATTGATTTATTTTTTAAAGTATTTATAAACAAATTTGACTATGAATCAGTAAAGATATCGATGTTTTTTTATATTCACCTTTTTTCGGTACAGTCTTTTTCAAGAGAGTTAGATCAAAATCATTTGAAAAAGGCTGTGCCGATAATTCGTGAATATCAAAAAAAAATATCGATATCTTTAATGATTCATAGTCAAATTTGTTTAATAAATACAGTGTCAATTCTAAAGAAATCAGAGGTGAAAATTAAAAAATATTATTATTTATAAAAAATATTAATAATAATAAAGTGTCTTATTTAATATTATCTAATTTTTAAAATTGGAAAATATTGTGTTATTATTATTAATGTTTACATAATAATAATATTTCATAAGATAATCTTCAATCAAAGATTAATCATTGGATTAACAATTTTAGATGAGATTGAAGTATTTTTCTCGAGTATTTCAATTAAAATATCATATTTAACAATTTTATCTGAAATTTTAGGAAAAAACATTTTATTAATGCTTTTTTCTTGTTTTTATTCAAGACTAAAAATCCAGAAAACCTGATAATTATTCTCCTACTCATACTATCTTGATACAAGAATTTTCTGTTTATAAAATATCATTTTCCAATTACCATTTGCATTGTTTATTTCTTCTAATTAACAATTATTTTTATTATTATTTTGGTCACTTTTGATCTGTATTATATGAACCTTTTAAGTGGTTGCAAAAAAGGTAAAATTATTATATATCTTTAGATGGGAGTAGTGAGATATGAAGCCGTGGGAACAAATACATGATGAGTCAATGCTTTTTTGAATAATTAGGACAATGAGTCATCGCATGACTCATCGCACGAGTCATGCTTTTTGAAGAACAAAGAAATATGAGTCATCATTCTTTCATGATCAAAATGGCCGCCAAAAAGACACATCATCCAAAATCTTTCTATTTGACCTACATCACTCAAATTCATATCTACAGATGCACAATAAAAATACAGACAAAATAATAAAAAAATAACAAAACTAAACGAAATTGAATAAACATTTATTTATTTTCTAAATAATCTTTTTAATTCTTCTAATACAATCTCTAATATATTTCTTTTTCATTTTCCTCAACAAAGTTAAGGGTATTAACAGTCTTCATAAATTCTGACTGATCAATTGTAAAGTTTAATCAATTGAGATAAATTGAGTTTTGTAAAATCATTCGATCGTGAAGACCTGGAAACCGTTAGAAAAGTTTCTTCAAAGCAATATGAAAAATTTGTCCTATAAAAAATATTAATTAAATATAATAAAATATTAAATTACTATTTTTATCTTCTAATATAGGATGCATTTCAAAAAATGAAATAAGAAATTATTAATAGTTTATATACAAATTTTATCCAATCAGAAACATTAAACGACCAATAAGAAATATGTATTTCCTTTGTATTACAGTTGCAATTCGTAAATTAAATAGTTAACAAAAGGTTGATAATCTAAATGTCTTAAGCCTAAAATAACAACTTTGTCACTCCTAAAAACATTTACACACAAGAGCTTATACTTGATTAATCTCAACAAGGGAAATAATTCTTGTTCGAATATATATCGGGATTTCTTTGTCAATTTGTATAAATTTATTTTATATCCAATATTTTTTGTAACAGTAATTGATTGAATTCTAAAGTTTTCAATTTTAAATGGTAATTCATTTGCATCGATTGGTCTTTTACACCCCATAATGCGACATTTTCCTGAATTGAAAAATATAATATGAATTTTCAAGAATAAAATAAAATTTCCAACTTCTATCAACAATTTGTTGTGGTTTTCTACACGGAAATTTCATATGTTGAATTGAACTTTTTCCGCTGTAATTTATATTAGACATTTTATAAAATATCTTTAAAATATCAGATATTTATAGCAAATTTTAAATGAGTTCATTAATTAACTTAATGTAAACTATATCAATTATTTCGAATTTTCAAAATGGAATTAGAAAAACGATGCAGTTTATCAAATTGCTGGTCCAAGTGGTAGTGAGACAATTTTATTTGATTGTAAATTACTCAAATCAAATCTGTTTCAATCGAAATTTAATAAAACTTACTTGCACAGAGGTGCAGATGAAGAACATGGATTAACACAAAAACAGTTTCTGTAAATTAGAAATGACAATAGTGAAAAGATTCGATAAAATTTTGTTATTGTTATCGATGATTTGTATCAAAAAGCAAATAAAGAAAAGGATTTCTATAATTTATTTACGAAAATCAGTCTATATTTAGGTGTCACGGTTATATACATCACTCAAAAGTATTTAATCAAGGAGGGGCCCATCGTACTCGGAATTTAAATTTAAAATCCAGCAATCTTTTCCTACTTTTGTTGTGGATGATTAGCTGGAAATTATTATAAATATTGCCAGAGGCAATGTTGATATTAGCAAAAATAAAAGAGAAATATTGAAAAAAAAACATTGCAAATCATTATTATCGTAGCTTAATACGAAAAACAATGAAAGGAATGAGACACATCATATATAGACAACACTATTCGGACAATCACGACAATAAACAATGGAAAATAATCCCTCATTACCAATTTTTTTTATTTCAATTTCAAATCAAGTTGTTATAATGGAAAAGATATGGACCAACCCCAAAAACGAAACAGGTTTCGGTGGAGTTGCAAAGTTGAAGATAAAAATCCCGAATTCGAAAAAAGAAATCCAAAATTGGTTGAGCAGTCAATTGGTATACTGTTTAAACAAACCAATACTTTAACAATTTCCAACAAGAGCTTAATGAACTTATAGTATTGATGATTTATGGCAAATGGATTTGATGAAAATGATTCCATATACAAAAATCAACAAGGGATATAAATATATTTTAAGATGTATTCAGTCATTTTGCTAGAGCTTTTCCAATTAAAACTAAGTCAGCTATAGAAATGGCAAATTCAACTAAACATTTATTTGTTACCAAGTATACTAAACATTTGAGGATGAGTTATATATTACATTAATAAGTCAATTACAAAATTATTTACATGATACCGATAAGGAATGTAGCATTAGTTAGTTCAAATAATGTAATTAATGACTTAGAAATATTACCGCATATCTGTAGATAAGAATTTGTGTGATGTAGGTCAAAGAGAAAAGATTTTGAATGATTTGTCTCTTTGGTGGCCATTTTTATCATGAAGGAATGATCTGACAAAAATATTGATAATAACCAAAAAAGATTGAAAATTTAATTATCTAGATATTTCAATTTTCAAAATTTTCAAAATATTAATATTTCATCTACAAATCAGTGTTTAAATTTTGATATTTGGCGGCCATTTTGACCATGAAAATGTAGTCTGGTGAAATAGTTTTCAATTATAAAACGTCTTAAATATATATAAGTCTTGGTAAAAGTTGATGGTTCAACTTTTAGTTTTGGTGTCTTTGTTAAATGGACTTTGAAAGATGTTTCATGATGACTCATGTTTCTTTGTTAAAGTATGGGGATGTAAGTTCAAATCAAATTTTGAGGCACTTCCCGTCATTAGAGTTTAGAATTTAAAATATATTTATTCTCAAAATTTGATGATCTACGAAATTAAAATTAAATATTTTGAAAAATATGAAAGGGAAAGAAAACGTCTAGTAGTATTGAGATGTGAGCCCGCGGGAACAAAGACATTTAGCATGTAAATTTAAACATAGAACGAATTATCAAAAGATTTCAAATGGTTTTTGACCAGTATTTTATTCTCTACAAAACTGTCGGATTAGAATTTCTAAATTCCCAAAATATGCCGCAGTTGCCCTAATTACAATATAAATCTTTTCACGTTAAATTATCACAGAAATTATATTTTTTATTTACAAACGTAAATTGATCATTCAAACAAAATTAATAAAATAATAACTAATTTTTGATTCCTGCTTTGACTTTAATCAAATAATTATTGTTTTAATAAATAATAGTAATTAGTGCAAATAAATAAAACTTTGATTCTTTGCCAAAATGTCAAATTATAATTATATGCAAATTAACTCGTTCGGGTTTTACATTGTGTATTTTCAGTAATCGTTATGAATTTACTTTTCCTTTTATTGTTCATAATGCAATTTAACAGATGAGAGTAAATATCCTTTATTTGTATACTGATAACCTGTTCTCTGCGATTTCTTGGAATAATTATTGGAGACTTAGAAAAATAATGATTTTTAAATAGGTATTTTCTGGCCTAAAATACATTGAATAATTGAAATTGTAAATTTCTGGAAAGAATTTAATTTCAAGTAACATTTAAAATAAAGGTTGTTTAAATAAGTAGCTAAATAAATATAAAGCAAAATTTCAAATCACCTTCTTTGGTTTTGAGTTTTTTTTACTATTTACGATTTAGTTTTAAAAACTCTTTTTGTTGCAAATATATAATATTTATAATATTATATATATTTCGATAGCATCACTATCATCATCAGGTTACGTACATTCACGACGGATGAATAACTATACTATATTGATAATATATAAATAAATTATAAAATCTATAAATTTTAAAAATCTATAAATAACTCAAAACTGTTTTATTGTTAACATTGAAAGAGACTGTTGATAAATGTATGAAGAATGCTAAGGATCGTAGTATGAATGAATATAAATTGACTGATATATCGAATGAATATGAGTATTGATACTAACAAACAAGATGAGCCAAAATATACGATGGTATTGCCGTATTCTGAAGGATATAAAGATTTCAAAAGAAAGATTGGTAAACAGTTGGGTACATTGAATTATAGAATTGTTTCAAAATCGTGCAAAGTACGTAGTATGTTTGTTAGTAAATCTCAAACGCCGGTTGGATTGTGTTCGGATCTCGTTTATCAATTCACATGTAATGGGTGTAATGCCACATACATTGGAGAGACTTCCCGTCATCTCTGTATTCGAGTTCAAGAACACTGTCGACCGAAGGGAGTGTCCAATATTAAGGATCACAATAAAGTCTGTATGAGAGAATTAGGAATGTCTGATTTTAAAATCTTATCAAAAAATTTTGATAATAGTTTTGAGCGTGTGATATGTGAAGCATTATTGATAAGAACTTTTAATCCCAAAATCAATGTGCAGAATGCAGTGAATACGTGTGTGTTGAATGATTTTAATTAAATTTTTGTATGTTGATGTATATTAATAATATTTATGTTAAATAATTAAAAAAATAATTAAAATAATATTTTTTAAATAATTTTAAAATTTTAAATATAATTGATTATTGAAAATTATTTTTAATGAAATTAATTGTTTAAAATTTTTATTTATAATTTAAAATTTATATATTTTATAATTTATAATTATAATTTTATAATTTTATAATTTTATAATTTTATAATTATCAATATAGTATAATTATTCATCCGTCGTGAATGTAGGTAACCTGATAATGATAGTGATGCTATCGAAATATATAGTGAAAAAGATGTATGAATGGCGATTTTTATTAATAAAATCTTTACCTTGTTTATTTGAGAATTTATTTTATTTTATTTTTTTATTTTTTATTGTATTTCTTTCTAGTTAAAACTAAAAAAACTTAAATTATAAATATAAGAATCTTTTAATTTAATTTTTCATTCATAATTCCAAAGTCATTTTTCAATACAAGTTGTAATAAAGTAGTAATATTTTAATTATTATTATTAAAACAATAATTTTTGAGCCAAATATTCATTATATAATATTGACAATAAAAATTTCAATCAACGATAATTCATAGATTTGTAAAATTTAAAACTTGTAGTATGATTATTCGATTGTTAATCAAATTGTTTAAAATGAAATTACTAATGCAAGCATAAAATATATACTTTATTTACAATTTTATATATTAATTATTTTATTTAATTAATATGATTTAGAATGTCAATTTAGATCAAATTTATTAATGTTTGGAAGAAATAATAATAAATTTTTATGGGTCTAATAAGGAACTGATTTTTTAAAATTTTTATTAAATTGTTTTATGCGAATATTTTATAATAATTTACTTAAGGTTACTGGTGTTTAGTTGGATATCACTGTGATTAAATTAATGCAATTTATAGAGGAATTTAGGGGTAAATATCGATTGGATATCAGTGTCAAAAGGGAACATATGACAATTTTACAATAAAAAGTGTAATTATTTGTAAATTATACAGAAATAAAGGGATAATAAGAGTAATTTCAACATTTTTCAGGAGATATTATCATTCAATACTAATGTTAAAGGTAATAATTCATTAAATTATGCTAATTATAGCGAGATTTAAGGTAATCATTAAGTGTCAGACTTTAGTAGGTAGGTAATGACCTCCATAGAGATTAGTAGGCCACTTTGTGTTTGCATGGTGCAGAGGGGTAATGGGTTTTTGGGCTAATAGGTCAAAATTAACTAGATTTAGTCTCTCGTCAGATAATCCTTAGTATTTTTTGGTCTCTGAGATTTTTTGCGAAGGAATTTATGTCAAGATATTTTGATGAATCTGCCTTATGAGAAATTAACGTAATAATTTAAAAATAGGGTGAATTTAAGTAATAATTCAAAATAAATAATAAATTTTAAATTTATGTTAAGATATTTTAAATATTCGATGTCATTTGAGAAATTAGCGTAATATTATAAAAAATAAGTAAATTAAAGTAAATTAAATCAATAATTTAAAATGTATAGTAACATATTTTAAGAAACGATGTCTTCTGGGAAATTAAAGTAAATGAATACATTAAAACCAGCTACTAACAACCATGTAGCAACAATAAGTTACTTACAAACAAATACCAATAACCAGATATCAACAACCAGGTCCTAACAACTAGTTATTAATCACTAATAAATAACACATTAAAATAATATCAATTATCTCACATAAAGAAATAACACAAAATCAATAATAAACTTTATTAATAAAAATCTTCAATTTCTTGTAATTCATTCGATTCTTCGTTGTCATAATCTAATTCTTCGTCAACAACTAAATTTCACTAAAAGACAACCAAGAACAATAAAATATTTATTAGATTCGTGAATACATTTAATAGTACTTATAATAAAATTGTTGAGATTTAAATTATGCTGTTAGTTTTTACAATAAATATGAATGACCTTTTAAGGAAAAACTATTGCTATTTAATAATTGTTATTTAATAATTGCTATTTAATGAATAAATTAGTTGACAATTATAGAGTGAATAAATATTTTACATCTTACATTAATTTTAAAAAATCATTGAAAGAATTTGTTAAGATTATTTTTTTTTGAATAAAATTGATTGATCTTTAAAAGTAAATCTTCTTCATTGAAGTTAATTGTTAAGAAAATGCACTCATTAGATGAAAAATTAATAAAACAAAGGAACTGATTGACTGAACTCGAAGCATCAGTACTTGTAAGATTTTCTTATCATTAGGTAAAAATTATACATTCTTGAATTAAAATACAAAAATTATTGTAAAAATAACAAGTAAAGATTTAAATTATAAAACATTTAAAATCAAGTAAATTAAACTGATCATTAACTCTAAATAATTTATAAAATCTATTAAAACTCAATTAAGTTCAATAATTAAAAATAATTAAGTAATTGTTTAAAGGTAAGCCACAGTCTCGTAGAACTATAACAAAAATGACTCTTAAAGATTTTATATTACTTAACAATTCGCGTTTAAGCAACTAGATCCCTTGAAAAATTAAATTCTTCTATCTATCCGATAAAATCTCTTTAATCCTTCAAATGAGCATCTTTTACTCTTATCATATTCAACCGTTTTAATCTCTAGAAATTTCCTTAAAATCACATGATAAATCTAAAATTTTGAGACAATTGAGATCAATTTTCATTAGTTGTTGTCAGTGTCCAACATTAAAATTATTTAGTAAAAGCCCTCTGAAGGTTCAAAATTTACGAAAATCAATATTTTCAACAAATCAAAGAAATATTTCACCCAATTTACCATCAAATATCGAACTAGATCATAAATTTCACCGATTCCCTCGACGATTTTTAAGCAACTATATAAACAATTATAACCTTAAACAATTATAACTATATAAACAATTATAAAAAATTTCTGTATAATCCACATTAATTTTCAGGTAAATTTCATATATATTTTATCATCATCATTTCCTTGATAAAATTTACTGGTTTCGTAGCTTATGATTTTCAATATTTAAAAGTTCATCAATGTGTTACTGACTAAGGAGAAATTGAATGGTCATGGAAATATTCTTAGAATATATATATATATATAGTTCATTTTTACTTAAAAAAACTTTAAGCCAAAAACTCATCACCCCTATACACCCTGGAAAAACCATGTGGCCCACGGCACCCTAGTGGACCGAAGGTGAAGAGGGCTATTATCTACCTACTGATTTTTATAGAAGATTTTATGGATGATTGAATGTAATATTCGGATGTTAAAGCGGATAATACTGATATTTTATAGACGATTCTAGTATATGCTAAAGAAGTTTATTAGTGGTTATACATTTATTCTGGAATTTATTTTTTAATGGTCTATTTAATGTGAATATTTTTGTTTTATTTGGTGAAAAGATGATATATACTTGAATATCGAGTTTAAAGAAAATTAAGTCAATGTTTTATACAGGAATTGATGGTGCGACATTCAGTTAGATATCATGAAGTAGTTAATTATTAATTTGTTTTAAAAGAAAATTTTGTAAGCTATTAATAACTGTTTAATTTGTGTAAGAATTGTATATTTTGTAATAATAAAATCTGTAAGAAAATCATCGTTCTGTCTAGGACCTTCATTTAAAGCTTTAGTAACGACATACAATTAATTAAACATTTTTTTGTGAAACTTATAGGGTTACCACCTTTTTCGCGACCGATATACGAACACTCAAACCAATTAAAAAAAATAATAATTTAAATAAAAAATCAATTTTATAATAAGTGTATCTATAATATTTATTTAAATATTAATATTAAATGTATAAAACGAAAAAAACAAAAACAAAAAATTAAAATTAGCACTTTTTATTTCGTAATATATTAAATAAATATATCAGTTATTATAACATTAAATTAACGTAAAACAATATTTTTAAGCTAAATTAATATTTGTCTTATTTTTTACATGGAATTTAATTAATTGATACAATAACCGAACATTTTAACGTTCGGTCTGGGTGCCAAACGAACAACGAACAATTCATTTGATTACCGAGCTGTTCGTTTGAAAACCGAACGGGTGGTAAGCCTAGAAACTTAATTATTTTAATTGTAAAAATACAAAATGAACGCTTCAATAATTTAATTAATATTGATTTGTCATAAAGATATTTCGGTAAATATTCTTTAACAAATTTTTATTTTAAATTCAATTTTTTTCCTGATAAGTTAACTTGAAAATAATTATTTTACCAATCTCAATAAAAATTATTTATTTTTATTTCTCTCTTCCATTTTAAGTTAAATGAGAAAATTATTAAATTAGAATTTCTTGAAATGTTTATTGAAAAGTTAATTCAAAAATAAATTATTTTCATAATGAATTTATATTATTTATTTATATCTTTGTAATCAAATAAATGCAACGAAAATGTGTAATTATTATAATTTAAATATTTATAAAACGAATGTTATAGTTTCGGCTGTTTTGTTACATGAAATATTTTTATTATTATTTAGAGTAAAATTATGTTTTAATAGTTCTTTTTTCAAATACTATTATAATCATTAAGTAACATGTTCAATTGTTATAATTGTTTTTAGAAAACATGTTTTGTTTTTATGAATAAATGTTTTAATAAATGTTTTGACAAAATATTTGAATGCTAAATAATAATAAAATTAAAACAATTAATTAATTAAAAAATTCTTTAAATAGAATAATCTTTAACATTCAAATTTTCTAATGTTTTTGTATAAATAAAATGCATTAAATCCAATATTGCTGGTTCACGATTTTAACCAAATTTTTCAATCAATCTGATGTTCATCAATCTGAATTGGGATTTGGACTCTTTTAAATCTTTAAACACCATTGACTATATTTTTAAATTCAGATCCATTGCTCATATTACTCTGATTTGATTGTACTTCAACGCTTTTTAGGAACTGAGGTCCCATGTTTCCAGTGACATCATTGACGAGATTTTAAAACCGAATAAATTTGCATTTAAATTCATTGGCGTAACATCCTTATTATTAAGTATTATAATGATTCTTCTAATTTTCTAGCAAATGTGTAACGTTTATAACTTTATTGAACGTTTCAGAATTTCTGATCATTTTTAGTCTTTCTCGTTGACTAATCAAATTACCTTAATTTCACCTATTTGAATATT
Source organism: Schmidtea polychroa (assembly GCA_959609185.1). Classification (NCBI taxonomy): domain Eukaryota; kingdom Metazoa; phylum Platyhelminthes; order Tricladida; family Dugesiidae; genus Schmidtea; species Schmidtea polychroa. Next base: position 8,635 of record CAUHTR010004976.1, on the reverse strand, counting down.
TATATCCACTGAAGAGAAAAATAACAAAAGAATTTACGTAACTTCAACTTATTCCACAGTTCAAATATTTTCAAAAATAGTAAGATTAATTTAACTTTTTAAACAAAGCTACAGCTTCCATATTTTGAAGCCACACAAACACGAACATATAAACAAACAAATCCAGAAACTACACAATACACATTTCATTAAACAAAAACAGAATTGACTGTTATATTCGTTAATAAAGTTTTAACTTGGTATACAATGAAAGCACTATTTATACTGTTGTCCACTTGACCTCATTGAAACTTCACTTGTGTGAATGGTAGCGTTATCGTGTAGCTCTCTCATCCTGCTTTTCCGTCAGATCTTGAGTGTTTCTTCAACAAGTTTGGAGTAGTAGGATCTGCTAAAACCACTTTCTGAAAAATCAACAAGAATAATGCCACTGTCATTCCAAAACAGTCTAAATTAGCGTCTTTAAGTGCCTTCTTGATGATCTCATCTTCTTAAGACATACTTTTTGCGGCAATTTCCACCTTTAAGATTCTTGTTTAATATGTAAGAAGCGAGAGCAAAATTATAAGCCATTTTCACCAAGTAATGTATAAATAGTGTCGTTACTCACATTCAGAGGCGCATTGTTAGCTCTCTGGTTGTGATTTTCCTTTCAGTCTGATAAAATGGACTCAGGTTTTACGTTAGTTTTTGGGCTTCCTGGTTCTTTCATGATAAACTGAAGTTCTACTACTTTTGAAGTCATTGAACCAACGATAAATTGTTGTTTTTGAAAAGCACTCACCACCATAAACAGCTTTCAGTTCTGTAATGACTTCGCCTCATCTTGCCTTTTATAAAGAAAAAACGCGTGAATCACATTGTGAATCATATTTGAAGTTAACTTTCATTTGGGTGTTGTATCCATAGATTATTTTCAGCGTTCAACGTTTGAAGTTATTATATTCACACAGTGTAAAGAAATGTTGATTTTGTATTTGTCAATGATTGATATGAATTTATTTATATAATCATGGGTTTGCAATTTTGATACCCAACGACACTCGGAGTCAGAATTTCAATCAATTAGTAAATTTGTTCCCATTTTTGTTTGGTAACCCAACAAAATTGTTTTTGTGTATTAGAAGAACCTTTTTTCTTCCAATTTCACTACTGATTATTTTTGCCATTGAATTTATTAAAATGAGAGCTTGAAGACTACTTGAATTTCACTTGAAAAAGGCAGTGCCGAAAATTCGTGAGTATCAACAAACATCGATATATTACTGATTTATAGTCTTCTAACTTTCTTTTAAATATATTTTTGTGTTATTTATAAAACCAAATAAATATTTAACAAATATTTTCTATTTACATTTTATTGAATTATTTCATTCATTTAAGGTTTTCTTTATATTTCAGAAGTACTTATAATTATTCCCGTATTAATTTCATTTTTAATTGACTTGAATTATGTCGCACCCAGAAAATGAAATATTACTTTAGAAAATCAGTAAGGATTCCCTTTGATTTCGTGTGGTAATGATGAATGTAATTTTCAATTATTTTCATGGTGTATTAATTATAATTATTCATGGAAAGTTTAGAAAACTATGAATAAATAAAGTTTCAATCGAAATTTTTAAAAGTTAAAAATGTTTAAAAAAATAGGATAAAAGAAATATTAGTCCTGCACATTCGGAAAAGGAAGTATTGTTCGTCCTGTGGCTGTTCGGCATATTCATATCAGTGTTTCTCAAACGGTGTGCCGCGAGACTTTTTTCCCCAAAAAAGTTGATAATAAAAGAAATTACAAAAACTATATCAAGCTTTTTATTTTGAAAAAGTCGCTTCTGTGGATCAAAATTACAAATAATTATTTTTATTACCTTATAAAAATCTCTTGTAATCATATTTAATTAGTATAGACTAAAAAGTACCTTTTTATATATCATTCGAAAGTCATAAAATTTGTACAAATATTTGATTTTTGGGCAGGTGTGCCGCGAGCGAGAATAGTCTGAGAAACACTGTTCATATTGAAGAAACAAAACAGTAATTGTAATAAAAACTTTGGATCAGTCAGTAAAAAATTAAGAACTTTAATTTGATGTTTTGAATAATATTATTTTTTATATGTTTATCATTTATAAATGTAGCCATCTGTGTTTAAATAAATTGCATTATTGAATGTTTTGGATTAATTTCCAGATGCTTTTAATTTAAAGAAAAAATAATAAAATATATGAAGATTTAAGAAGAATCAAATAATATTCGAAGAATTATCAGAACGTGTTTATAGTTATTATTGGGCTAATATATGGAATACCCCTCAACAAATTAAGGAATGTAATGATTATATAAATCAAATATTATGTAAATATTATTCAAATATAATTTAGAAAAGTTGTTTTTTTAGTTACTTTAAGAACATTGAGCGTCAAGTATAAGACAGTTAATTTCAGTTATTTTAAACCGAAATAGTTAATTTTATATTTTATATTTTATAAATTTTATATTTGTTTTAATTGCCTTTTTTATTTCTGAATTTATATGCATAGTAATTTTATTTTGGATTTTATCAATAAATTTGACAATAAACATGCATCTGAGATTGCCTATTTTTATTGGTAACTATGTTTTGATTTTTTTGGTAAATGGGCTATGGCTACTTTTATAATAAACGGCGGAAGGCGGGTACAATGCGTGTCCATCACGCAGTTGCTAAGCGGCTGAGCTTCGGGAAGGCCGGAAATTTCCCGCTGCTTATTTTTTATTTTCAAATTTTAGTATGATGAATCTTAGGAGAAAGCTCATTCAGTTTCAGTCCTTCAAATGCTACAGACTTCTGACTACAGTACATGATATGCCAATTTTGTTAAGAGTAAGCACGATTTTGTTGTATATTAATATATTTTTATGATATTTATTTTAATTCATGAAGTATAAGGATGTAAAATTGAATAGGATCACCGTTTACTTCTACGGGATCCCTTCCAACCCTACATCTCCCTTTTCCTGACCACATCCAATTATATACACAAGTTATCAAAGTACCTTACCAGAAGTACCGATTATACTACGCCGTGTATACGAAGTAGTGCTACTGACATGTAAAGCAGAGACTTCGTGGTGGCCAACATAGATAAAGACTCTGATGGTTGTTGTTTATGTTTCGCTCAATTATTTTAAATAATAGACCACGGCTACAAAGAGCTTTTGGTTTGGATGTAGCTGAGGCTTCAATTAACACTAAGGGTTCGCCATACTGAGTCTAGTAGGCTGATGCGACGAATAATTTTAATTATTAATCAAATATAGGACATGCAGAATATCACATACTTAAAATCAACATTTTATGTACGGTACACTAAGGTTATTATAAATTTACAGTTAATTACTTACAAATTATTGTAACGTTGATAAAGTTTACTATTAATAAAATTTTTATAAGATTGATTAGGTCTTAGCAACTAGACCCTGTCAAAGCATTATTAAATTCAGTAATTATAAATTATTGCAAAGTTAAGGTTATCAGTAAAGCGCTTTAACTAAAATATAAGGGGGATCTCTGTCAAAAATTTCGAATACTTCTTAACAAAACTAGAAAAGTTGGCAGGTTAGAGTTAAAGTTTTATCCGTCCCATAGATTCGAATACTAATAGGGACTACTCATTTGGTTATTCGCATAAATCATTCATCTTCAGTATAACTACAGTGTATGAGAAGATCCTAAACGTCTTAGGTTACGTACTATAATCCTTTAAACCTGTATTACTGGTTATTATTAAGATTATAAAAGTCGCCTTGAGTGAATTTACAGAGGAAAAAAACTTTATTATTATAATCATCATTGATTTATTAAGAGTTTAAAACTTGCCATAAATTAATTTACAAAAGGGAAAAGCTGATTTTATCTTAATGGTGGTCACTATTATTGTTATCATCTTATTAAAAGTTTATTGATTGCCCTAGATCAGTTCACCACGGGAAGAAAATTAATTGGAATCAAATTTAACAAGTAGAGGTTACACTGAATTGGAACTATTTAAAATTGAAATATTTATTCTTACTTGTGTGGCCTGGCCCATTGACCGATGATCAAACCAGTTTGATGAATTTTGCCTAGTGAGGATGAGTTGGTAACCCATGAGAGATATCGATTGAAGTTAATCATTAACCATGGATAACCACGGATAGTAAATAATTATCTTCTCCCTAAACCTACTTTCAATTGAATGAATTAGCTTACAGGTATGAATGCGAATGGATGCGAATGGATGTGAATGGATGAGAACCAATTTTGAAACGAAAATTGTAACGATCGACACCGTGTTGAACACGCATAGGGGTACCCGGAGGACCTTTAACTTAATTGGACGATTTTAAAGGTTTTTTATGTTTGTTCAGAACATGTCGAAAGGAGAAAGACAATATTCAATCAATATAGATGTGGAGGCCGGCCCATAATTGACAGGCCGCTATCAAACGTCCCAACGCGAATGAAAGACCGAACCAACCCATGTTGAGACAGTGATAAGACTCAGATGGAGTGGTTCTTGACCAAGGTCCACGACTGGAACCACGGATTCCGGATGGAACCAGCGTGAAACCGGCATTTAAAGCAGGACACTGCAGAAATCAAGCCAATGCTTGTGCTCAAACGGGAACAAACCCAAAACCCGAGTCGTCTAGCGAGAACACAGCCGCTGAACAAAGTTAACAAGGCTACGACGAGTCGAGAGAGACATCGAGGAAGGCCTGATATATCAAGGGGAATTCCTCAGTACCCATAATGAGGGAATGGAGACGGGAAGTGGCAAGGCTCCAGCATCTAAGCGCGGCCGCCCATGAAAATAAAGGAAGGAACACTCTTTTCGAGTGATTTTGTTATAACAATTCATATTATTTGTGACACAGTTAATAAAGGTTGTAATTTTAATTTGGTAGATGTGACAAATGTAATAATTAATAAACTTGTGTATTAGACTTTGCCTTGACAACGTGTTGAATGGATGCTGGGATGAATGTCTGGAGTATAATGAATGTTAGAATGAATAATGCAATGAATGACCAGAGCATAATGGTGCCAGATCCTAATAGATCCTAATGAGAAAAGGGTATACTATATAAATTAATAAAAAAATTTAATTCTGATTAGGGTTAGAAGATAGAGTTAAACAAGGGTACAGTCAGCGATGGGAAATAGTAGGAACATATGAGTTACTGGAAATACGGCACCTTTTCTTTTAGCATTTAATGATAAATAAATTTAGCACCGATTTAAAGCATTTTTCCTTTATTGATTCAAATAATGAAAAATATGAGGGCCGACAAAGAAACCACACTGAAACAAGTAACGGAGTTACAGCGCCGGGTCATCAAATTCAAGGGACGGTGTAGGGAGGTGGAGAGCACCTAGTTTAGTTCTACAGAGATGCAGAAGCGATTAAAATTAATATAACACTTGTAGCTCCAGAGTACACAGGATCAGGTCTAGCTTAAAGTGCTCCCGCTTCAAGTACGACAGCTGGAAACTAAGATCAATCAAAACACAATAAAGCAAGAGCTGACCAGACAAATCCAACCGGTTGAAGTAGAAATAGCAGAGAAAGTCATATGCGACAAACCTCTCAGAAAAAGAAACGCCCGGGAAAACCAAACGAGCATGGCTCAAGGCATACAAGAAATTAATCGTGCTCAAAGAACAGACATAATGATTTTTGTATTAGACATTCATTTTCGTTTATTAATAAGTGACAGAACAGACAGAGCTATATTTCAATGAACAGTTACTATTAAAGAAGGGATCCAAACAAAATATATACACATGCCTTCTTCCTGTAACCCAGCACCGAGATTGAAAAAAATCCACTACCGAAATTAAATTGATACATAAATTTATTAAATAAAATACAAGTAAATTTTGTATTTTGTGATTTTAATTTATTAAGTATGTTGGAGTTCTGTAGAATTATTGTGAGAGACAGAGATAATTATCTGCAGAGCAATTAAAATACAAAATTTAACACAAGAACTCGAATATATAATTAAAGTGCAAAATCAATTTACAAAAGATTTAAAATTTATATTTTCCGGGAGAGCTAGTAAAGGTAGGTAGCAAATCGAAAGATGAATACGAATATATTAGTTTATAAAATTAATGTGAGTCTTTCAGTATCAATATTTAAAAATACAAATTAATTAATTACTAGCATCAGTCTATAAGAAAAAGTAAATTCCTGATCTTATAACATGCAAACCTAAAAATAAAAATAATTTTTGTTGGATATCTTCTTTTTATTTTCTTTTATTCATTGTTCTAATCCCAATGTTTGTATGTCCGTTATAGTAGGTAAGATTAACATCATTAATAACAACGAAAATTTATTGAAAACGACATTGCTGGCTGTGTTGTAATGATTGACGAATTGAATCTTTTCTGCACTGTCAGCTTTTTGAACGAACATCATTTCTCTACTGTCTGCTTTTTGAAAATTACTTTTTTCTCTTTCTTTTTTGCTTTTTGAAAAATGTATTCATCTTTTTTCTGGCTATTCAAACAAAATTAATATATATATATATATATATATATATATCAGTGGTTCTCAACCTGCGTTCGGCAAAAAAATGACATTTTATCTTTAAATTTGCATTTAAGATACATATCATCAAAACCCTCAATTAATTTTTTTATAAGATGATTCAATAAGAAAGCCGTTACACAGATATATTAAAGTGTTTTAATTTATTGTTATTGTTGCGCGTGTTATTTTCTTTGCTTATAAGAAGGAATTGAAGGACAGAGTTATAGTAATTTGTGATTGGCATATATATATATATATATATATAGAGAGAGAGAGAGAGAGAGAAATATTCAAAATATTAAAATAAATGTATAAAGCGTAGGCACTACATCCATTTTAAAGGTTATGATGATGACATAATAATGCGGTATATCATTATTTATTAATAAATATATAAAAATTACAAAATCTTTTGCATTTATTTTTGAAACAATAACGATTGACTTTAATAGAAAATAATTCTTTTCCGATAGTCAACAAGCTCATATTTCATTTCAATAAAACAAACATTTGATAAATTTCCAATAATATTCTAAATTGAATAATTAAACTTTAATTACTAAAATTACAACAAGTCTCCGTTAGGAAGCATAGAAAATATTTATTAAATTTCAATCAATATCCAATTTCAGACAATCGATCAGCAATTCCTTCTATTATGGAAAATTTATTCCTCGATGCCAAATATGTTATCTTAAGTTTGTCCTTTTTTCTCTATTATATTTTCGTCATACTTCTGCTGAATTACATGTCAATAATTCATAGAAAATAAAAATCAAATCAAATGGAATTTAATAAAACGAGTTCGGCTTTCAGAAAATGAATTTAAAAATAATGAAAAAAGAGAAAATAATTTTTTTTCAGAAACAGTCAATTAGAAATGTTTCTTTCAAATAAAATAATCGGAATTCTGTCGTTTTTCTAAATAATGTTTAAATGAAAATTCTTTGTCAAGGATATCATAAAATATCCCATAATATACCTAGACGTAATCTGAGTTTTTGCTTTTAAACTGTTTGATAATAAGAGTATTATTTTCTTAAGACTAGATGGTACTTATAACAGAAGACAAATAAAATTAAAACAAGTACAATACACAAATTATTACAATGGTATGGATTACAAACTAAAAATATTCTCTAATCAAAACAATTTAAAATAGGCTTTAAAATGGGACTTACATATCAATTTATACACTATTTTTGTAAAATCAAACGTAATTATTTCTCACATGTCCGTATTGAGTTGGAACTTATTTTTATATGTTGTTTTGTCCTTTTACGTTAGGACGTGCATTGCCTCTGATTATATATGTACACCATTTCTAAATTGGATATATTGGATATAATCCAAAAATTATATATTATATGTAACATATACACATTTGTGGCATACAGTCAAAAGCACGTTAATAATTAAACACACCAGAATATAATTAATGCGTTCTTAAACTTTCAGTTAATTAATTTTCAACTTACTTTAAATTTGACATTTTTCTTTTGTATATTGTTACTATCTAAGATTTCAATTATAAAATTTTTTTCTTTTCCTTCATTGGTTGACATTGTTGGGGATATTTGTATACCGAGGATTTGCCAGCAAGATCTAGATGTTCTTTAACTCTGGAGCAATTTTTGAGTGTACTTTCAATGTACACTTTTTTGCATACATTCACGTGAAGCAGTAGACAACGGTTTTTGAGAAGCATATTTCTTTGGTGTCTGGTAGTTTTCCATTGTGGTAATGTTTTCTTTTTGTGTTGTTTGCCAGAGATTCCATCAATGTCCAAGATTTATGTGTTATATGAATTGGAAGGCCAGTGCATTTAAGTTCTTTCAGGATCTTGAAGTCGCTAATGAATGGAATATTTAGATACAAATATTTCTTCTTTCTTTATCTTGTATCCTAGATATTTTTGAGCTAGAATCATTCTTTCAATGTCCTTATTGTGATATCCGTTTTTGTATGGGACCTTATTGACGTTAATTGCTGTTTATAGTTCTCCTTCTTTTCAGTACATTAATTGGCTATCATTTGTTTCTAGTTTTCTATAACATTTACTGTAAGTA
>CAUHTR010004975.1:0-32012 GCA_959609185.1 Schmidtea polychroa | reverse complement strand
TTTACTATTTGTTGTTATTAAAGTTGGTTCTATAAAATGTTTATATGTATGGGGTAATAATGTTTTATTCTGTTCTAATTCAGCAGCTCTTTTTCTAATACTATGTGTGGTGTTAATGTGTGTTGTATGAGATTCTAAATTTGAAAGTCTTTTATTAAATGATGTAATCATCTCATTTATTATATTATATATTGTATTAAATTTAGTATTCATAATTTGTTTATCTTTAGAATTTAATATGGTAGTATTTAACTTTACAACTTGTTCAGTTAACAGACTTTGTAACTTGTCAAATTTATCATTAAATCGTTGTTCAATATTATTAAGCTTTGTTGTTAATGAACTTTCAATTCTTGTTGTTGTTAAATCAACATATTTTTTATTAGCCGCATCACCTTCATCAGTTGGTAAAGATAAATCTTTTATCTTGTGTCCATTTAAAATTAAATCACCCTTCATTGAATCACCTCTTTCATTAATATATTTATTTTCTGTTAAAGTTAATATTTCTTCTGTATTAAACCCTGTTTTTATTGTTCCACCACCTCTATTACAAGGAATATAAGAACTCATTTATTAATAGTTTAAAATGACATGTGGAACTTCGTATTCAAACCTGTTTCAGATGTAAATACATTGAAATCTCTTCTCCATTAAAATCAACCAATTCTCCTTCTTGGTTAAGAATTTTAAAATTAATATCCATTATATATTTTCTACATAAAGGTAAATAATTTGGAGGATTCATTCTTTCAACTATTTTATATCCCATAGGAACTGTGTTTGAGGGAAAGGAATATAAAACATTTGTTTGTTTACCATTATTATAAGAACCTGTTATACAATCGCAATGAATATTTATTGTGTTTGTATTTATTATTTTTATAATATGTTCTGATGTTATATTTATAATCCCTTTATTTAGATTTTCTAAAATATGTCCTGGTGCTTTTAAAATATCTTCAGGTGTGCTATAATGGTTTTGTGTAAATCCTAAAATTGTTCTAAAGAAACTATTATTTTTGAAAACGAATTCCTATATTCTTTAAAGTCATTATACATTTTGAAGTTGGTAAATCCATTTTAATTTTAATGGCTTCATTTGTTTTTTTAGAAAGTATATTATTTAAATCTTTTATCTCATAAGCCCCAGGTTCTATTATTATTATTATGTTATCCTTAGATTCTGGGGGGCTTACATAACTAAATGTGTTATTATCTTTAGTTATATTAAAAATAGTATTATAAGCACAAAACCATAATAAACCTAATTCATAATTTATATTTTGATCTAATTTTATTGAATCTTCAAAATTTATAGTAAAGTCTGATTCTTTTGAATTTATAGATAAAGTTCTTGAATATTTATCTGACATTATGTTTACCATTTTTTTAAAATTATCTTCCGGAGGGTTGCGAAGCTCCATTTCTTATAGTAAAAATTTGAGTATTCTAAAGTAGAGATTTTAAATCATTATAAATTTCTTGGATTAAGTTACTGAAACCTTCTCCTTTGGAATTATTCAATCTATACAAAACATATAAAGCTAAAATACCACATATTTTAGTATTATTATGTTGAACTTGTAAAGAATTAAAAGTGTAGCCATTTGGGGAAGCTTCTGAGAGATAGTCTTCAACTTCTTTAGTAGGTTTAATCCCAAAAGAATCAAAGTAGATCTTCTTATTATATATACAAACCCAATGAGATCCTTTTTCATCTGAGTTTTGATAATTGATTATTATATTATTCTTTTCTTGGGAAGGGGCAAGCGGACTTTGTCCAGTTTTTCCAATTTTATATAATTCATCATTCATTAATATTTTTATTTTTAAATTTAAATAATTTGCACAATCTTTAAAATCAAAATTTGTTTTTGTATTTATTCCAAATGTTTTTAAAAAATCTAATATTGAAGGAGTCATTTATAACTTCGTATTATTTAAACTTCGTATATTTATTAAATTTATCTTTTGAAATTATTCCTTGTTTTAACAAATCTTTAGAAATCTTTAAAATATCAGCATCTAAATTATTATGTCCTGCTTTCCTTGCAGATAATAGTTTTCTTAATTCAATAAAAAGATTGATTGGGTTTCCCTCGCCCTGACCCTCTCCCTGACCCTTTCCCTCTCCCTGACCCTGACCCTCCGTAACAACATAACCCTTTTCATTTCTATCTAAATAATTCTTTAAATCTTGAATGTGTTTTGCTTTAGAACTACCACGCACTAATCTTATTAAATTTAAATATTTTTCAATTTCCAGAAGATTATCTGAAGGATATCCACAAAGTAATTTATAAAAGTCATCTGTAAATTCAAAGTCTAAATATTCATTATTAAAAACATTTTGTGAATGAATATGAGATTTATTTTCTAGAGTTGTATATAAAGTAAAGTTTTGTTTATTAATTGTTATTATTGTATATCCTTCAGCATTAGTATTAAATGTGGGTTTAATTGAATTACTTAAACCCTCTCTAATTTTAGGATCAATTTTAAGAAGTTTTGTTTTTAAAAACATTTCTTCTTCTTTCACATCAGAGGTTCTTCTACGTTTTCTTTGATTTCTTTCTTTTTCTTCAGGCCACTCTAGTTCTTTTTGTTTTTTATCTTCCAACTCTTTAAATTTTAACTCTTTTATAGCATTAATTGTTGGCCCCTGTTGTTGTTGGATTACCTCATTTAATATTATAGATTCAGTATGTTGAGTTGTATCTTTTTTATTATATTTATCTTGTTCAGATTGTATTTTTTTTAAAAGTGCTAATCTTTCTTCATATACCATTTTAATGGTATCAGAAATGGTATCATTTTGGTTCAAAGGGTTTCAAATACAATCCTTTACCATTTTTAGTTTTACAAAGACATCCATTCTTTAAAGATTTACATATTTTTTTAAAATCATCTTTATCTTTTGAAGATAAAGATTCAGATGATGAAATTTGATTTTTTAAAAAATCATTTAAACCTCTACCTTTATAAGGATCAAGATAGAGCCCAGCGCCCTTTCCCTTGGAGGAAGTCTCCTTATAAGGGTTAAGATAAAGACCCTTTCCCTTAGCTTGCCCTACCTTCTTCATTGAATTGATTTCAGTTTGTAGTTTTTCTTTTTCTAAGTCTGTCTTTTGAGATTCTTTAGCTTTTTGAACTGTAGTTGCAATTCCTCCAGCTATTCCAGCAGCACCTGATAAACCAGCAATGATTGCAGGTATTAAAGCAGCTAATGGAAGAATGCCACCTTCTTTAGCTTCGTGGAGCTTCGCTCTAACTTGTTCTTTTACATGTTTTCCAATAAAATATTTTTTACCAGAGATTACTACTGATTTATTTTTATTTGAATTTATTAATTCTTGCAAAGATTCCTCTGTAGGGTTTTGTGTTGTCATTTTATAATAAATAAAAATGGATACTTGGAAACCAATTTTAAATAGACATAAATCTAAATTTAATAATAAAGTATTTCCTGATAATTTTAGATGCTTAATTATTGGATCTTCTGGATGTGGAAAGAATGTTCTTCTTTTGAGGATGTTGTTAGAAGATGGTTTTTTAGATTATAATAATTTAATCTTTTACTCTACAACTATAAATCAACCAGAATTACAGCTTTTGAAATGTGGATTTGAAAATAAATTAACTAAAAAAGCTATAATTGATATTTTTAAAAATCAACATACATATCCTGAAGAAGTTTTTCAACCTTGTGATATGGTTGATTGGTACAAGGAAAAGATTTTAGAATCAGATGGACAAAGTCCCCCATATATTAATAAAAATGATTATGTTTCTGATAATGAGGGGGAGGGACAAGCAATTAAAGTTTTATTCTCTAATAAACCTGAAGATGTTTTACATTGTGATTTACTTCCTAAAGATAAAAAGAATTTAGTTATATTTGATGATGTTGTTAATATGAAAAATCAAGAGATTCAAAAGAGTTACTTTACACGAGGTAGACATAATAATTGTAATGTTATTTATATATCTCAAACTTATTATGCTTTAGATAAAACTCTATAAGAAATAATTCTAATTGTTTTATATTTTTTAAATTAGACAAGCGTGATAAGAATATGATTTATAATGACTTATTTTCAAATGTTGAACCCGACAAGAATATGTTTGATATGTTTGTTGATAATCATTGGAAAGAAAAATATAATTATATTTATTTGGATAGAGAAGAAGCTGAAATATGGAAAAGTTTGTTTTAGGAGCCTTTGGCTCCCATAAAGTTAAAGGGTTATTAATTTAAAAGCTTGATTTCTATAATTCCTTTTGAATCTATTTCAGAAACTTGTTTTCTGTAGTTCATTATTATAAAATCTACCTAATATTTTTTCATTATTTAAATCAATGATGCTATATGTTATTGGAGTTGAAATGTATTTTATTTATAATAAAAATTTCATTTGTCCATTTTGCTGTGAATCCTTTTTCAAATTTATTTTTATATTTAAATATTCTTACTCGGTCACCAATTTTAAACTTTGGTTTTTCAATAACATCATTTTCAATATTTACCACTTTAATGGTTTCAGGATTCAAGGAAGCATTTAAAGGTGTTTATTTTATAGAACTATGTACATCATTATTATATTCATTTACAATCTTTTGTAACAATTCATTGTTCCATTTTTGTTTTCCAATAGCAGTAAAATATTTCCACATTTTATTTTTTAATGTTCTATTTAATCTTTCAACTACGACTGCTTTTCCTTCGTTTTCTGTTGAATATAATTTAATATCATTTTCATTTAAAAACTTTGTAAAAACTTTGTTATAAAATTCTGTTCCTTTATCACACCATAAATATTTTGGAATTCTTTGATGTTGTTCAAATATATTTTCAAATGCTTCTGTAATAGAATATCCTGTTTTATTTTCTAAACATCTTGCAAAAGCAAATCTTGTATATAAATCTATTACAGTTAAAATTATTTTATATTTTTCAGGGTCTGATGATTTGGTTGGCATAAAGACTAAATCTGCAGACCATGTTTGATCTTTTTCATGTACACGAACTTTTAAATATTTTTTATTTTTTCTAAATTCATGGTGTAATTCATTAGTATATTTTATTTCTGATTCTGTTGGGGTTTGTAAGGGTTTATTCTCAAAGAGTTGATTCTCAAGGGATCTTTCAGCGTCTGCTTGTTCGAGGATTCTTTTATTAGCAACATCTTTTGCTTTTCTTGGAAGTCCTGCGCCTATAGGAAGTCCTGCTCCTATGAAGATCTTACCCTTCATTGCTAATTTAACTAGAGCTCTTTGAATCTTTTCCTTGCTTGATGGATTTTGTATATTATTTAAATCATGTATTAAATTAACATCTGCAATGTGTCTATCTCTAAGATCTTCTGAGTTGTAAGCAATATCATGTTTTAAAGCTGCTTGATCAATTCTATTTATTGGTTCTTCTCCTTGTTTGGGATTATTATTTTCATCTAATCTAATATCTAATCTTGTTCCTGGTCCAGTATAGTTGTGACGGAATAAATGTCTTTCACCTGGATATTTTTCTGTAGTAAAGGGCTTCAAGATGCTGGATGTTGTTTTTTTGAAGATTGTAGGTCACCTCCTATATGTTTTTAGTTTTAACATGAGAGGCTTTGTGATGTCTTGTAACTTGACAATGACAAGTTTCACATGTCCAATATTTACTCATTTTAAAAAGTTTTTTATGAAGAAGAATCTCCCCTAACATTTTCAATAATTGAAATCTTTCCACCATATAATTTCATTTCTATTTTCTTTTCTTCTAATATTAATGTATATACTTTAGCTTTAAAATTAGAATCCTTTGTTACATGAAGTGTAACATCAACATTATTTATGGCTAGGCGATCATCTTGGTCTGATACATTTATACAAAATATAGAATATAAATTTTTGAAATCTTCTAAACTTAATTGTGGTTCAATTTTAAAATCTTGACATGTTTCAATATAATTTAGATATGGGAATATGTTTTCATTATTTTCAATATTAAATTCCATTCTATTTATTGGATAATAAGAACTATTTAATTGAATTTGAATTGTTTTTAAATTATCATCTCCAATCTTTTGAATAAATAGATTGTTATTTTTTTTGAAAAGATGAATCTGTTTCTTTGAATCCAATTAAGATATATCTTGGTCGGTATGCTAAATTTGCTACCTTTATAGAATATGTTGAACCCTCTGTGATACTAAATTCACTACAGATTCTATTTAAATAATTTACATTTATAGATTTGTTGGAATTTAATCTTTCAAGGAGTTTGATTTCAGAATGTGGATTTAATGTCCATTCAGGTATATGCAATTCAAGTGTTGATAATTTTAATTTAGCTTTTGTATCTGCAGCTCCATAGAACAATCTTTTATCACCTTCTAGTCTATTACAGATGAATTCTATAAAAACATTATGAAGTATACGATTATAGTTTTGAAGGAATCCAAATAAGTGTTTTAATTCAAAATAACCCTCAAATTTTTTCAACTTATAAAGTTCAACTCGCTTATAATAACCAAGGTTTGCATCTAAACCATCTTTATCTAAATCTCCTTTATTAGTATCAGGAATCCAACCCGTTAATTCACCATATTCATTTTTATAATCACAACCAGTTAAAATAAAATTTAACATTGTAGAATATACTCCTGGATGTAAAACAGTTTCAATTTCAGACGATCCTAGTTTTAATCTCATGTTGGAGAATAAATTTGGAAAGAAATTATTTTCTAGGGTTATGTTTTTATCCGCTTCAATTTCTAATTCTACTTTATAATACAATTTTGCATTACAAATATCTATTGGGTTTGATGTTTGAAGAGATTGAAAAACTATATCACCCCTACGATTTAAGTTTGCAATAGATCCTGATGTTGGAGAGATTTTTAAAATATCGATTTTTTTTATTTCATGAGTAAATTCTTTATTATAATCAAGATTTAATTAATTTTTTTCTTGAATTTTACATTCGAAATTTAGTTGAAAAAATTCAAAATGGTTTTATGGTGCATAAGATAGGGTACTTCCGTGTTGTCTTACCCCCAAAAATTAAATTATAAAATACAATTAAAACAACAATATAAAAAATGAGAGAATACATTATTGATGACGTTATTGAACATTATTGAACATGAATTTATTAAGGCTATCTGTGATTTATATGATTATGTGAGTTTATATGAGTTTATGTGGCGCAAACGTGTTCTAAGCAACAGTGACGATGTGTTCGACACTATTCTCAACGACATTGTGGTTTTCTGGCCACCTGGATGACCATTTACAAACTCTTTACAAACATTTGCTGAGTTTGTAACTGTGATTTAGAAAATAAATATAATAATTATGTGTTCTTTTTTAATTTAATTTTTTGGGGTAAGATAACACGGAAGTACCAATTCTAGAATAGTTTAATAAGTTTTAAATAAAAAACGTTTGACTTTTAATTAATGTTTCAATTATATATCAAAATTTAATAATTTAATTGATGAATTTTATTAAATTAAATATAAAATAATAATAAATCAATTTAAAATTTTTGATCAATAATTGCATTTAAGTTAAAATAAAATTTAAACTATTGATTTTATGTAAATTTGTATAAAATAATAATTATCTTAATGATCAAATTTAATTAAATTTCATCTAATAATTATTTGAATTTAAAGTCTTTTTTTTTAAATACAATAATTAATTAAATTAATTTAATCCAAAATTATAAATAAAAAAAAAATTATTTTTTTCTGGAAAATAATATTAAATCAATTTTATAAAATAGAATATTTTATCTGTAAAATATTGAAATTTAGTAAAAATATTAATAAATTTTTGAAATGATTAGGATAATTTGGTCTGACTAAGTGATAAATATAATCGATATTATAATTTTTATCAAAGTAATTTTCTATTGGTTACCTCTTCTTCCTATTGGGATTTTCATGCGTTCGTAAAATTTTTAAACTATCTAAAAAATTTTTTTTTTCAATTTAAAAATTCCTAAATTCATCCTTTAAAGCTCAGAACAATCTTGGAATTACAACACCATATATCGTTAGTTTTTTAAACATTATTTATAATTTTTATTAAAACACAAAATGTTACACGAAAAAATATTTGTTTAAATTGTTAACTTAAATTCTTTGGAATTTGTTGTTATAATGATCTATGATGATATATTGAATTTAATATAAAAATGATGAGAAAACATTTTTTAAAAATTATTTGATTGTTTAAATTTAAAATGTATAAACAGAATATTTTCAATTATGAATTTAAACAAATTAATTAAAATTTTCAAGAAACATATTACTAGGATAATCTTCTAGTGCGACATTAATTTAAATTACTCTAAATTCGTCAAATTTTTATGACTTCTGTATCTTTGAAAAAACAAGGAAACCCGCTAGTAGTAATAGTGTGTTATCTAGACCAGGGGTCCTCAAACTGTTTTAAATAGGGACCCACTAGCCAGAAACCAGAAACTTGGCGACCCAATACAAGATTTTTTCCTTCTTTTGCAATCAACTTTATATTTACCAACTCCGACTAAAATATTTTCCCATTAAACGTATTTTAATTCTTTCAAAATTTTGCTAACAAAGTTTATTATTAAAGATAATTATTACAATTAATTATTCGAAATAAAAGAATAAATTTAAAAAACACAGTTGCATTCTTGAATAAATTTAAAAATTTTAATGTTGTTTTCGCCAGCAAACCATCGCTATTTTGCAATTGATCAATAATGTCTCGTTAGTTGACGCTAATGAACTAATGCGGATTTTTATTTGTGATCGCTAGATCGCGCTTTATATGGAGCAAATCGCAAATTAACACTAGTAAACTAATGCTCTCGTTTTGTTTGTAGCAGACTAAAAAGTTTGTGACGTAGTTTGTTTCATTTTTTTACAAATAGCATCCTCGCGACCACACTGGGAAGTTTCCACGACCCACATGCGGGTCGCGACCCATGGTTTGAGAATAGATGATCTAGACAGCTTTTTGAAGGCCCCCTTTTTACTTACAAAATAAGAGTAATCGATTTTTCAATCAATACAGATGACTAAATAATAATTAAATAAAGTAATTAATTAAATAAATAAAATAATAATAAAAAACATTAATATAAATAAGATGAATTTAAATAACATAAGTAATTAAAAATAATACAAATAAATAAATTAAACTAAATTAATAATTAAATAAAGTAATTAATTAATCAAATTAAAATAAATAATTAAAAATAATATTAATTAAATTAATTTAAAATTACACATAATTTAAAATCCCGGTTTTTTAGTCAGTTGTATGGAGTAACATTTTTATTGATTTCTGTTATATTTGTAAGTAGTAATAGTGGGTATCAAAAAGTGGCTTAGAAAGTACACTATTATCCTTATATATTAGATCCCATACACTTTGATCGTCTGCATTACCCTTTTGTCAGGTGTTCTATTTTTAAAAATGTAATTTACAAATTTAATTTCGTAAAATCTTATATTTTAACTTACATTGAAAAAGTTAAAACGTTGATTAAAAAGATAAATAATCTTACTGATATAAATAACATAATTATAGACTTCTATTTTTAATTTCTATTTTTACAAATTATGGAAAATAAAAATTTTCTTTTCATTTGATATTCCATTAATAAATTTCAATTATACTCACATTTCTGACATACGTAATTTAAACAATTTTATTTTAGTCAATTAAATATTAATAAAATATTTATATTACATTGTAAATTATTTCTATTGAAAATATGTATTAGTAGAGAGGTTAGCCCGCGGGGACAAAGACATATACCCCCTCCACCTCCCCCGGGGTAAAATTCTTTTTTAAAAGTACATGAGCCCGCTGGGACAAAGACATTTATTGAGCGATGACTTATTTTAAAGCCCACTGCAAGACCTTTCGAATGAGCAATAGATATCCTTATTATCATTATTATTTGTAAAAAATGACCTTGAAAAAAAAGACTTTGAAAAAATAATGACCTTGAAAAAATAATCATATCTTTACCAATAATAATGATAATAAAGATACTATAGCTCATTCGAAAGGTCTTGCAGTGGGCTTTAAAACAAGTCATCGTTTAAATAATTCCATTGGCGGGAACTATGGAAAATTGTCTTTGTCCCCGCGGGCTCATGTTTTTAAAGAAAAAAATTTGACCTTGAAAAATAATAATAATATTTTTAAAAATAATAATTTGAATAATAATATACGCCCTTGAGAATGACCTTGAATGAGTCATACGCCTTTGAGAATGACCTTGAATGAGTCATACGCCCTTGAGAATGACCTTCAATGAGCCAAACACCCTTGAATAAGTCATACGATCCTGAGAATGACCTTGAATGAGTCATACTTCCTTGAGAATGACCTTGAATGAGTCTTGGTCTTTGTTTAAAAGACCTTGAAAAAAAATATTTTGAAAAATAATAATATGACCTTGGAAAAATAATATTTTGAAAAAATAATAATATCTTTACCAATAATAATGATAATAAGGATCTCTATAGCTCCTTCGAAAGGCCTGACACTGAGCTTTAAAATAAGTTATCACTCAATAAATTCCATTGGCGGGAACTCTAAAAATGTGAAACAATTGTCTTTGTCCCCGCGGGCTTATGTACTTAAAAAAATTTTTTTTTACCCCGGGGGAAGGGGGTGGTATACGTCTTTGTCCCCGCGGACTCACATCTCTCTACTTGTATTTAATATGAAGGAGTAAATTACTATAAATTTTCCTAGAGTTGTTTCTTATTTGTTACCTCTTCTTCCTATTGGGATTTTCATGTGTTCGTAAAATTTTTAAACTATCTAAAAACATCATTTTTCCTATTTAAAACTGTAATGTATTGTAATTATTTATTTTTCTTGGTTTTTGTTAACCGTATGTTATAAATGTAAATTACAATTCTTCACGTCGTACGTGGCGAAGGTTTTTATTTTATGTTTGTAAAAAAACAAACTATATAGTGATAATTTACCATAGTAAATTATCACTATAGGAAAAAATTGAAAATTAAAAGAAATCTATAACAACAAATTAAAAATTATCAAAACAAGAAACAGTTATTTCCCGTGAAATCTTTTCTGCTATTAAACAAGGAATTAAGTAAATTGGGAAATTTCAAGATCCAACAGTTATAATTCGGAAGCTCTCCCAACGACTACTCAAAGGATTAGATCAAATACTCATATAATCTCGAACCATACACTTACTTTTTCATATCCCATTATTATTCGAACTTAAAAAGCTTACTCAAAGATTAATCACTGAGGAAAAGCTATATTGTCAGAAGTAATCTTATATTGGTTTTTAGTTAATAAAAATTTTAAAGTGTTATAATAATTGTAGTATATTAATTTGATTTTCTTATTTTTATAATATTCGCGTCAAAACAAAACACAGCCTGCACCCGATTGTCCCGCCACATTTTTTTTATAGGTGACTCTTTCGGGCTCATCAATTTTCCTTATTGCTTTAAATAACAATAAAAATAACATATTACTTAACAAAAACATTCCTAAATTCATCTTCTAGAGTCTTGATATTACAACACCATATATCGTTAGTTTTTTAATTAATTATTTTTAAAATAATTTAAATTCATTGTTTGTTTGATTATTAAAATATCTTAGAGTAAGAGCTAAGTAATAAATATTTCTCATTGAAATTTAAATAAATTCCAAAATATATAGAATATCAAAAACAAAATAAATCAAAATTCTTACTTTGACATTTATATAACAATTGCTTCATTACATTCCAAACACTTTCATGTAAAAAATATTTACGTCGCCAGTCAAGTTAAAAATTTATTTCACTGGTATTTAAAATAAAAAACATAAATAAATATTGCATTTAAATCCATTCTGTTTTGACTAATTAATAAATAAAATAATAATAAAATAAAAAGATTTTTTAGTAGTAAAAATATTTTCCCCATTCATAACATATCCGATTTCCGAGCTAATTATGCTNTTTCCTATTTAAAACATTCCTAAATTCATCTTCTAGAGTCTTGATATTACAACACCATATATCGTTAGTTTTTTAATTAATTATTTTTAAAATAATTTAAATTCATTGTTTGTTTGATTATTAAAATATCTTAGAGTAAGAGCTAAGTAATAAATATTTCTCATTGAAATTTAAATAAATTCCAAAATATATAGAATATCAAAAACAAAATAAATCAAAATTCTTACTTTGACATTTATATAACAATTGCTTCATTACATTCCAAACACTTTCATGTAAAAAATATTTACGTCGCCAGTCAAGTTAAAAATTTATTTCACTGGTATTTAAAATAAAAAACATAAATAAATATTGCATTTAAATCCATTCTGTTTTGACTAATTAATAAATAAAATAATAATAAAATAAAAAGATTTTTTAGTAGTAAAAATATTTTCCCCATTCATAACATATCCGATTTCCGAGCTAATTATGCTTTTGTTTACGGATGAATAAATACGAACTCGAAGGAAACTATTATTTTCAATTACTAAAATCAGTAAAATAAGAAAATGTTAAAATAATTATAAGCAGATGTCTTGGATTTAACTATCTCACATATAGGGGTAATAATAATAATTTTACCTGGATTTCGGTATTTTTTAAAATTTTACCGGTAGATTTTCAATATTTATTAAACAAATAAAAACTGACTAAATCAATATATTATTCAGATTTGAGAAAGATTACCGGCTAGAGTATATTATGAAGTAAAATTTTGGTAGTGGGGACCCTTTTAAGTGAAGAACAAAACAAATAACTAATAAATAAAATAATACACCAAAGTAATGTGGTATATATTTATTAAAATAATATTAAAAATATTAAAATGTTAATTCACAAGAAAGGAATTATGTTAAGAGTTTTATCATTCATAATAAATCTGTACTTGTTTCAATTAAACCAGCGGGGAAAAAAGCCCTTTCTGACTACACTAGTTGAACAAACTGTTGAAATATAAAATTTTGATTATAAAATTAAAAAAAATCTTTTGACTAAAAACGTTCTACAGCATTATTTTTCCTCAAAATAATCTCATGTAACTGATAAATAAAACCAATTAATGTTTCATAAGTAATATTTTAAAATGAAAATAAAAATGTCCAAAGTCGAATGGCAAAAAAAAGCTGAAATTTATAAAAAATTATATATATTTATGTCGTATTTGATTTTATTTCAGATTATTGTAAATTGAAATTATTTTGTAAATGTTTCATATTTGACATTTAAATTGTACATATAGAAATTTTATATTGGAACATATAAAATTATATCAATGGTCAGAAGTGGTGAAAATCTTTTTGAAAATAAATAAAAGTTTGACAAAACTAAATTTTTAGTGTGCCACCAGTTCATTGTTTAGTTGTTTTATTGTTATTGTTAAATAAATTATTTTATGATTTTGGAGCGTCGCATATTTTTCTTATAATCAAAAAGGCTCCATAATATCAAAAGTGTTAGAAACTACTAAGTTATATAAATGCTTGTCATTTTCATTCTTATACCTTAGCAAATATAAAACACCATTTTTAACAATAGCTTTTAATTGTTGCTATAAAATAATAAATTTTTATTAAATTCGATGTGTGGTTATGAAAAATATTATAAAAAAATTGAAAAATTATAAAAAAATAAATTGTGAAATAATTTCTACCATTTTTTTAAAATCGACAACGCTTTTACTATTTCTTAAAACCAAAAAACATTATATTTTGCCATCCAGTATTTAATGTCTTTCATTACAAATTCTACAATTCTTTACAACATCATTGGAAAATAAGGATCATGTAAAGAAAAAAGCCAAAAGTAGCATCATGTAAAAAAACCAAGAAATAAAAANTAATTACATAAAAAAAATATCATGTAAAAAAAGCCATAGGGCTTTTTTTTACATGATCCGAAAATAACAACTAAATTTAATAACTACGATTTAAAATATAGTTACGTTGGTTAAAGGTTCCGGTAAAAGGCAATGTTAACCGAAACAACCGACATATCCTAATATTGTAGGGACAAAAATTTACATACTTAAAGAAAGATTGCGTAACGTTAATCACGTATGACTGTATAAACATTATTATATATACCATTTGTGTTTCCATATAAATTATAAAAAATATTCTGATAGAAAAATAAAATTTTAACGATTCTAATGTAATTGTTTTTTATCATTCAATTAACTTCAACCTTACAACAGATTTTCACTTCAATTTTTCCATGGCTTATTGTAATCCTTGGAGAATAATGAAAATTAAGTATCAATTTTATCCATTGACAAAATTAACAAAAATCCTTTCATTTGGGATTAATGAAAGTTATGTACCAAACTTTGAAAGAAGCGAGAGCGTGAATTTGATATAAATAATAGATCAATAAATTAATTTCATATAATAACCGGAATTTTTTATTATAAGAAAATAAAGTTATTAAAATAAATAATCTTAATTATGTGACGAGAAGTTATCAGATTATTTTTAATAATAATCCACCAATAGACGTTTTACGACATCAACGATTTTTTTCAATACCGGGTGTGACCAATCATTGCGTCATGATTTGAGTTGAGCCAGCAAATCAACACTCAGCTTTCAGTCGCATTACCACTAAGCAACCAAGCATTAATAAAAATAAGGGTAATATTAGTTGTGCTCAGTAGATAGATGTATGGCCTACAGCTCAACAGGAATCCTCGACTCTCAAAAATTTTTTAGCCCTCCCCAAACCAGTACAAATGTATCATAACCATAAGATATATTTCTTGGTTGATGAAATTCCATATAAATTCTCAAATGCAGTCAAATTGATCTAGTCGCAATATTCAAGTTTCATTGCTCATATAACAAAAGAAGATGTTGTAGTAAATAAAATGTTGGGGAAAATCAATAAGAATCTAAGTTGCAATGAAAATACATTCTCTGAAAAAATAGAATATAAAGTTGGGGAAAGCTGGCTTGTAAATATTCCAATAAACTTTATTATTTTATTATTTATTACTTTATTTTATTATTGAATAAAGGAATATAAAATGGATGAGAAAGATGTAATATCACCAATTTAGAGAGTAGATAGCGCCCGAATTTCTCTAGGTTTAAAATAAACGTTTAGTTTTTTATGTATTTTCATATGATATTTAATAGCAGATGGGATTTTCTTAAGTATAGATGATTAATTTGTATTTTTAAATGTTGGAAATGTGTGTATGTAAAAGTTGGCTGAAAAAGCATTGTTTAAGGCGTTATGAGTAGAGACCAACCGGGTAGATATTTTCTGTCGGGTACCAAATCCGAGTATTTGGATATACTATTTTCCGGATCCGGATACGAACAGAATAACAGAATAACAATTTTTTACATGTAATAAAAAAATCTCAAATAAATATAACTACACTCTTCAAGTTCACTTCAGTTCATATAATTAAATTTTTTATGTTCTATTTTTCTGTCCATCTTTAGTTATATTTCAAATTTGATAATTAATTATATAATGAAGATGTGAACAAGAATACTTGTGCAACTCCATTTCAGAAAGATTTAATTTTGAAGGAAAAAAGTTAAAATAACAATTTGTATAATTAATTTGTAACTATAATTTTAAAATTTTTAGGTATTTGCGCGTGTATTATTTGCCGAGGCGAATAGTTCCAAAAATCCCGATATCCGGACGGAGCGATTTCCACTTGGTCCATAGTCATGACCATGAATTTGAAATAAATAATGATATCATTTTGTACAGATTAAAATTCTAGCTCTACATTGTTCAAGTGGAAATATTTTGAGTTTCATGGCTTTTGCTAAAAATCTAAATTTAAAATAAATTTTATTTGTTTTAAAATCAAAAATTATTTTCAAAATATAGGAACTAAATATTAAAATTAATTACAAATTATAGAAGCATACATTTTTTTAAAAAATATCCTAAAAATATTGTCAAATAAATTGCTAATTTTAAAAATTATAATTATTTTTTCCCCCAAAATTTGCGTGTAAAACTCTGAAAGTGTTAAAAAGATGTGTAAATTAAAAAAATCTGTACTAAAAATCAAATTTCACAAATTTGATTACATATTAGTTTCATTTAATAGAGAATTTAATTTCAAGTATATTGATATAAAAAATTAAAATTTAATGATGCAATTAGTGATTTAAATTGTTTTAAAATATTACATAATTGGTGATTAAAACAAAAATTAAAAAAAGTATGGGGATCGGGAAAAAAGGTTTGTGAGAGTCGACGATTCCTGCTGGACTGGATTCCACATACCTATCTACTGTGCCCTAAAATATATTTATTTTAAAAAATAAAAATTCTAAGTTGTGCTATAAAAGGATTTTAAAGATCACATAATTATTCTAATAGAGCTGCTGATAATCGAAAGCTTAAATAAATCAAATGGAATTTGAAAATGATTAATCCTAAATTAATTTTTTAATATATTTTATAGCTCACTTTTATTTATATAATACCACAGCTAATATTAGAGCACACTTAATAGTGCCCCATAAAAATATATTACATGTAAAACCAAATCTCAAAAGAAATAATTATCTACAAATATTAAATCTTGAAAATATTCAATGAAATTTTTTTATGGATGAATAATATCAAATTTCGACAAATTCTAACATTAAAAAATTAATTTATTACTTTTCATAAAAATAAAAAATTATTTTTTTTCCGAAATGAAAATAAACAACAGAATTATTATTGCATTTGATATACTGATTATTTTCTGTTGGAAACGCCTTGAAAACATTCGGCAATCGAAATCAACAAATAACATTAATTTAGTTGTTTTCAAATTTTTAAAGTCTTCTACAAATGCAGTTCTAAAAATATACAAAATAAGTAAACAAATAATAAAAATATTAAATAATGAAAATGCTAAAAATAAACTTATTATTTTTTTTATTTAATTTTCATTTTAACCGAAAGTAATATTTTCCAGAGATATAAAGCGATTATTAATGCTAGGTTTGAAGTAAATAATATATTTTCCTATATTTTCATTAACAGTTGAGATAATTTTTAGTTAATTTCTTTCAGAATAATACAAAATATTTTAGTTGATAATTTATTAAAATTTATATTTAATAATATTGAATAATAATAATAACTTTTTTTTTCAAATTTCACCACTGATTTCTTTTTAATAATATAATAATAATAACTCAATTTAATCCCTTTTAAATTTAACTTAATCCCTTTAAAACTTTATTTAATCCAGTTAATACTTAATTAAATTTTCTAAAATTTTTATTTAATTCTTTTAAAGTAAGCAATAATTCTTTGCAAATTTATATCTACTTTTAAAATGAATATTAAAAACAAATGAAAAATAAAATTAAATATTTATTAAAACTCTTCTCTTCTTGAGCGTCTTTACCGCAAAGCTTTAAACATGATTAATGAATCCAATACAATAATTTTCAGTGATTCTTGTCATCGAATTAACTCGTTTGTTGTATTGGAATTACATTCCTTTATTAGAGATTTCCACTTTGAAAGGACTTTTTCAATTGAATTTAATTGTGATTCCATCTTCACTCATTTTTAAACAAATTTCGGAGATACTCCAAAAAAGGATCACGATCAAAAGCGGACGCTTTTCTTATAAATTACTACACAGACAGAGTAATTTTTTGATCTGATACTACGTACTTGTTTCCGAGGACTTGTTCCAACGAGACTTATTCCGTATGTACTCCTTGACGAAAAACTTATTCCAAATTCATCTATGAAAATAACATTAAAATAAGATCAAATTCCAAGTATCTCCAAGCAAAATTGTATATCTCTTTACAATATTCTCTTCCACATTCCTCTTTTCTGGAATTAACTCAACACGTTTAATCGTATAATGAAAGGATTTTATTGCCTTATCTATTGTTGATCAAGAACAATGTTGAATTCATTTAAAATTTTTGTTTTTAAAGCTTGTAGAGTAATGGAAATATCTCTACCTTATATAATATTTTGCCTTTTCTGTTATTAGTATAATATTAAAAAAGCAAATGATGCGATAAGCCTGTGATGCAAAATATTTATTAAATAAAATGAGAAAATTGTCAATTATAAGAAAAAAAAAATTTTTAAATTACACGAAAGGTTTAAAAAAATCCAAAATTAAAAAAATTCGAAACTTAAAACTTTGTATTTTTTATTTTTATTCCTATTTTGATAAAATTAAATCCACATTTTTCCTTTTTATTTGCTATGAGTAGTTAATGAATCCTAAAAAAGAATCCAATTATTATTTGTACTAGAAGCAAGCTTATATTAAAATATTTTTTAAATTATTTTTTATTGAAAGTTGAATTTTTAAAATATGAAAACAATTTATTTAAACAATTAAAAATTAATTTCTAAATTAAAAAAGTACTTCCAATCCTTATCTCAGATTTGCCAGTAATTTCCATCGATATAACAATTATCAGGAATCATTTGTACAAAGTGGCCTGCTAAGGGAATAGGCAAATATTTTGATTATTAGATTATATTTAGGAAAATTTCCATACGCCTCAAATTGATACGTGAATACAGATAAGCTATTAAGAAATATTTGCTTCACAATTTTAGCCATTTTAATTTACACATTTTTAAAGACATTTCCAGATTTTAGGAAAAGCTTTATTATCTTTTTTATAGAAATGCCTCTTAGAACATCTCGATTATAAATTATTTTATTGGAATGTAAATTTCATTTAAAATTCATAAAATGCATTGACAAAATTGACAATATTCCACAAATGGCATAAAAAGGTTTCTTTTTTCGTTTTGTCTGTTCTCCAAGATCAATCAAACGAAGGCGATGACTTAATTGATGATTCAGAACAAAAGAATGAATCATTAAGTAGGTCAAGGTTATTAAAGCAAAAACCTTTCTTTTATTTTCTATTCCCTATTTAATAGTACTACTTCATTTTTAAAGGATTTAACTATGATATGTCAAAACATTCAAAAAGATTCTAAATTTTTGAATTTCCTACAAATCAAAGGGTTCCATTCTTTTATAATCACAATCTTCTGGCGAGCAATTGGCGAATCGTGTGTAATTTTTCTACACATTTTAATTTTTTAAAAATATTTTAAATTCTAAAATTTTAATCCAATTTTGCATTGTGTTTTATTATTATAATTCATATATTAAGTGAAAGAGCAGATTCATATCTTTCTAATGATATAAAATTACAATGTATTGTCATTTTAAATAAAAAAATATTAAAAATTTTAAATATTAAAAAAATTGTCAAATTTTTCAAACATCGCGTGATAAATAGTTATATATAGTTGAAAAGAGCAAATATGTTTCTAAAAGTTGGTCTGTATTTTAACCTTTTAAAATAATATTTAAAAATACAACATTTTTGTATTATGTTTTAATATTTAGATAAATATATATCATTGAAAAGAGGAAACAAATATCTATTGATTGGAATATTATTCAAAGTATTGTCATATAAATTTAAAATAATATTAAAATTTCAAATCTTTAGAAATTCCAAAAATTAACTTTTGATATGTTGTAGAGCAACATAAGACGAGTATTTTACATTAAGGAATTACATTTTTAAAAGAAATTATTAAAATAATATATAATTTTTAATGTCTTTATTAATCATGCAATCGTATTGCACTCGATTTGTTAATGATGCTTTTAATAATCCAAAAATTTTATTAAAATCAATAACAAATTTAATTTTAAATATTTAAATAATAAAATAGTTCAAGATAATTAATGGATATTTAAATTTTGATCATGTTTCTAAATATTTGTATGCATACAGATAAAGTCATCATGCATTATGTTCTGCTTTCAGGGTTCTGCTTACAAAGATATTGTTGAAAAGAGTTAGCTGAAATGGTAATAAATATATGAATAGAGATGAAAATATATATTAAGTTTCTAGACATTTGTATATGTAAGGTTCATAGAGAAAAAATCATTTCTCCATGTATTCTATGTATAAGGTTCTGTTATCAAAGTTCTATTAAGGGTTGAAAAATATATCTGAAAAATCTGGATGAAAATCAACTCTCTGATAAAAGTCAGATAAAATGGTAATAAATTACCAAATTAGAGATGAAAATCATCAGTAGCGATACATGGGATAATGTTGTGTAATAAAAAGTGATATTATACATAATTTGGGGTCATAGAGCACTTTTCATCTAAGAAACATGCGTTCATGAGCAGGTATATTTTAATGACCATCCGCCATACTCATTCTCAATTTGTTATTTGAGTATTAAAAGCCGTCCTTTACAAGTACATAAGTTATAAATATATTAAATTTATTCACTAAAAATCATGGTCACTACGTTTAACGTAGTTAAAAATGAGCAGGAAACATTTTTAGATAGGTTTGGTATAAATTGACAAAACCATAGCTACTTACTATCATATTATTGGCAGTGAAATGTTTAGTCAGTTTGTGTTTCTCTTTGTAAAATGGGGCAGGGGTGTATAAATGAGATTTAACATATTATATTCAATAATTTTAATGATATATTTTAATTTAACAAAAGTAATTTCATCTTTTAAATTAATAAATGTTTATAATATTAAAATTTTAAAATCAATAAAAAAACATATTAGACTAAGTGTTAGACTAATTGAAAAAATATATGTTTTTTGAATTCCACATTTTTGTACAAAATGTATCTTGTATTTGCAAATTTAGGAATGGCATTACATTTCATTGAATACGATTCTCCTGATTTCGGGTTGTTTGGATATTCAATTGCGATGGTGTAGTTTCCATTATCCTAGTGTAATTGTTGATTGAAATTGACGTATCCATTGACTGCATTTTCTGTGATTTGACTGACGAGTAATAGTATCAGCAGCAGCTTTACGAGATTTATCATTTGTAATGCGCATTCGATATATAGGTGAAGCATTTAGTAGACCCACAAATTGTTCGAATTCCAGAGTTGTGAGCACATTTTGATTGATTAAAAATATGGAGATGTTTGGAAAAAAATACGATATATTTTGTATATTAAAACAATGTATTTGCAATTTTACCACTAAATTAATATATTTATTAACTGAAAGTCAAAGGCACTAAAAAGTGCATCATTCATTTATTTTTTATTTTGTTATTTTTATTAATTATTATAAAAATTATCGGTACGTGACATTTTGGCGCGACCGTTTTGGCGCAAGACTTTTTGGCGCCATTTAAAAATAACTTCATGTTTAATTTAACATTTATAAATAATTTTTTGAAAAAAAATTGTAAATATTTATCTATCAGCTTTATTACTGCATAATAGCCGAAACACAACAACCGGAAATAAAAAAAATGAAAAGACAATATAAGACAATTAGAGGACTTGCGCATAATTTCTTGATGGATTAGGCCTAATAAATACGGACTTTCGGAAAACTTATATATTAGGCAAAAGGTTAAATATTCTACATGTTATAAGTTGACTATTTTGTATTTTCTAAAAGTAAAATATTGGATGACAGGATTCTTTAAACTTTTTGCAATATATTTATTTTGCATTTATTGTAAAGTAAAGTATGTTCATACAGTTTTTGTTTTGTTTTGAACATAATATTATGAACACTAGCTTTTTTTCTTAATTTATTTTGCTTATATTGTATTTTCATTTTTTTTTATTTCCGGTTGTTGTGTTTCGGCTATTATGCAGTAATAAAGCTGATAGATAAATATTTACAATTTTTTTTCAAAAAATTATTTATAAATGTTAAATTAAACATGAAGTTATTTTTAAATGGCGCCAAAATGTCTTGCGCCAAAACGGCTTTGCACCAAAACGTCCTGCGCCAAAAAGTCCTGCGCCAAAACGTCCTGCTTCGAAAATTTATTTATTAAAAAAAGTATTTCACATTCATTAACATATATATTAACTATCTGAGTTCATAAAAGAAATATTAAAAAAATGGTATTTTATTGAGAAAATACTTTGGAACTAAATATAAATATTATTTCAAGTATATATTTCAATAAATAAAAACACATTAGAAGGGAAGGATGTCTCTCCCAAAGGTGTCCATTCCATCTACTTGAGCCATCGTAAGCTCCCTTTTACCTGTCATTGCTATGTTTAATGGAAAATAGCATCAAAATACAAATATAAAACTTAAAATTATTTTACATTAGTAAGTCTACAAATAGAATGTACTTTGAATGAATTATTTAATTTGCAGAAGAAAATATTTTTTAGGAGGGAATCCTCAAAAATTAATAATAACTGTTAATTCAAAGATTTACAAAACACTGAAAAAGAGAAATATAAAATTTTTCCAAAAACTTTTCAATGAAATTTTTAAATGACAACGCCATTTTAATGGCAGGATTTTTGGTTATCAAATCAAACAAAAATAAAAGATTCATTTTATTATACGTTCACTAATCTAATACTATAGAGTTAGCCATTCTTTGAGATTTTCTTGACTGCCGCTTGATCATAATATTTCATTAAAACAAAATTTCAAAGTTGAACTTCATTAAAAAAATTCACTTCTCTGTACATTATAACAATAGTATTAGTAAATTTCTTTAATTCTTCAGATGCTTTAAATTTCCTTCAATTATGAAATCTTCAAATTAATTCTTTTTACAATTTATTATGTTCGTCCCATTGTCAATTTCTTCTTTGTTTTCTACTCGAGGCTAAATTCAATTGCTGACATTGCTTCTCTTTAAATACGTGAATGATCTCTATAATTAATTGCTGTAGATTAAAATAATCTTCAACAGTAGGATTTTTTGACAATTCTCGCCACTCAAATTCCTTTCCTACCATATGAAAATAAACGTTAATTAATGCAAATTCAGGCTTTTGAAACTTGATTCCCTAGCTATTGAGATTTTCCCTAGTTGACAGAGTTTTATTATTATTCACTTGAAAAAGGCAGTGCAGAAAATTCGTGAGTATCAACAAACATCCATATATTACTGATTTATAGTCTTCAAGCTCTGTTTTTAATAAATTCAATGGAAAAAATAATCAGTGGTGAAATTGGAAAAAAAAGTTCTTATAATAATTATTATTATTATTAATATTATTTTTATATTATATTTCTAATTTTGAACAAAGCCATCAAATCAGTCAAATTTTTTTTAATAAGTTAAGTTTTTAATTTTCAATATTTACTAATCTGTAATATAAAATAGTTATCAAATAAGCCCTTAGGGACGGAGAAAAATATAAAACATTGTAAAAAAAATTAAGTGTATCAAATAAAATTCAAAAATAATAAAATAAGTATTTCATTAATTTAAAAATAAATTCAACTATAAAATGTTGTGAAAATTTCATATTTTATTTTGCAAATGTTTAATTCGGTAAATTTTCCGGTTCAATTTCAAATTCTATTTTTTAATTAATTGAATTTAAAATAGATGAGTGGTGAAAAAGATTAAAGATTTTAGTTTAGTTTAAAATTGGAATATTTTCATTGTCAAATTTTGGTATAAATGTGTATTTTCTCTATTTATTTACTGAATATGTATTTTTTAGGCAGTGAATTGGTGACATAATTGAAATATAATTTTATGTTAATATTAATTTTCAAGTTAAAATAATTTTTTTCAATTACAATTATTATTCATTACACTCTGGTAAACCTTCATGATTTTATTATTTATAATAACAAATTTAAAGAAAACTTAAGTAAATACCTTGTTATGGATATTTCAATTTCTTTAAGATGTATTATAAACCTTCATTTACTGCATATCCACATGGATGCATTCTTCATTTTAAAGTATGTATAAGTTATGAAAGTTTATTTAGATTTATTTTTATACTAAGAAATCTTAACTGTCTCTCTATATTAAAGTTCTTGAAATACTAATGTTTCATTGAAAAAGATGGAATCTGGAAGTGATTTTATTCTGCACTGTGATTGGTTAAGATGGAAAATGTTAGGAATGTAATTGGTTATTTAAAAAATTGTCAGCTTCGTGAGTTTAATCTCATTTATCTTCATTTAAAATTATTGATAAACATTCTTATTTATTTAAAAAAAATTTAAAAAAACAATTTAACAAAATGAAAAACGACCAACGGTGAAAAGAATATATGATTTTACATATAGAGTTAAGTTTGTTAAATATTTGAACTTGTTTTATTGAATTCCTTTTAATTATAATAATTTATGACGTCTTTTAAAGGTTTTTAGAAAAATTGAATGCAAGGGAATGGTAAATCAAAAATAACAAATACTTTATTTTCAAATTTCATCAATATTTAGATATATAAATTTATAAAAATCAGTGATTCTTCAAATTTAGAAAATTTTAATTAATTGGCCAAAACGAATTTGATTGACATTTAGAAAAGTTCATGTCGGTCGCATGTCATTTAATTAAAATAAAAAAAAGTTCTAAAGATTTTAGCCGATAAACCTAGTTCATTATACTTTGATTAAAAGAAATCTTCGCACTTATTGAATTATTTAAAATTTAAGTTTTATTATTAAAAGATTTGATATTGCAGACGACTAATCTGTCTCAGAATGCAAAATTTTATTTTAATTAAATATTGATTAAATTTTTTTGTTTATATCAATTATTTTTTTAGAAATTATTTGAAATTATTAAAAATATGAAATTAATGAAAATTCTAATACATTACATCAGCGGTGTCCAACAGAAATTTGATTGTAGCCACAATCGTCAATTAGAAATTTTCATTCGCCACATTAAAATAAATTTAAAACAAAATGTTTTATAATAGTTTTTTATTTTAATCAATTTTAGGAATTACACAAGTTTTTTTAATAACATTAAACACAAAATACAAAAATTATTTAATGTGATGCTTGGCAATTTTTTTCTTGCACAATACCCTTGAAATCTGGTGTAAACCTCGCGCTAACTGCACATTTTAATTCTGCCTCCAAATTTTCATCACTAATATTGGATCGGTATTTTGATTTTATGAAAGTTACAGCTGAAAAAGTAGATTCGCAAACCCAAGTTGTTCCAAACATACTCAATAGCTGAGTTGAGAACCACAAACTCATTTGACTTTAAGAGGCGTGTCCACATCATTAAAATAGATTCATCGTTTCTAGAATATTTGATCTGACTTTGAAGTAAAAGCATATCTGCTTCAAAATCACGTCGGTCCAAACTTAGCAAATTCGCGATATCTTTAGACAACTCAGAATTGGTGATGTCAAAATGGAAAGGATCTTGCATCAGTTGAAAAGCAGGTCTAAATTTCTCAACATCAATAAAAACGTTCTTCAAATTTTTCTTGTAGTTTCTGTAACCATCCGACATAACGCTGTATATTAAAATTGGTATCTTCTTTATATTTTTCCATATTATCGAAATGCGTGAAATCATAATCTTTTAACTGTGTCACAAAAAGTTTTAATTTAGAGACAAATTCTCGTATATACTGTGCCAAATCACATATTAGCTTTCCTTTTCCTTGAAGTTTTAAATTTAATTCATTAATATGTAACGTTATATCAGTGAGAAAATTAAATCGCATTGCCATTCCTTATTTTCTATTTCAGAAAAATTGATAAGCATTTCTTTTTCTTGAAGGAAATTTCGGATGGGATTTAATAATGATACAAATCGTTCCAAAACTTTACCACGACTTAACCACCGAACATTTGTAAAAAATAGCAGATCTTTAAATTCAGTGCCCTCAATTTCCTTTAAAAAGCTCCAGAAACTGACGATGGTTTGTAGCACTACTACGAATATAATTAACAACTTTAACAACTAAATCCATCATATTTTTCAAAATGTCTGTTCCAGATAATTGAGCACATATATTTTCCACATGTATCATGCAGTGGAAAGAAGCGACCAAGCATACGTGTGTTTGTTGTTTCAAAATACCGACAAATCCAGATTTTGTCCAAGCATCGCAGGAGCACCATCTGTTGTGACAGAAACTAATTTCGTCATATCTAATTGAAAAGTCTTCAGCGACACTTTTGAAAATTTCAAAAATATCTACGCCTCTAGTACGGTCTTTCATTCCACGGATTGTCAACATTTCTTCATATATTTCCAAGTCTTTTGAAACCAGGCGTATCCAAAAAATTAACTGAGCAGTGTCTCGGATGTCACATGACTCGTCTAATGCTAAAGAAAAGCATATACAACTTTTCAAATGTTGGAGCAATTGCTTATTGATGTTTTTCATCAAGTCTTGCATTCTACGAGCAATAGTTTGGTGACTCAATTGCATGTTTTCTATTTTTTGCATTATATCTTTCTTCAAAGGTTCTTCATAATTTTCAAGTAAAATTTCCATAATAGACAGGACAATCTCTTTGATTAGTTCCCCATCCGAAAAAGGTTTTCTTTTTTGAGCTAAAATCCAAGCCGTTTTGTAGCTAGCCAAAGTAATAAGTTCGGATGTAGTTAAAAACCGTTTAAAAAAGATTGCTGTCCTTCTAATTTTGACTTTAAGCGAGTTATTTCATTCGTTCTAACTTGCTTGCCGACAGGAAACTTACAATCAAATTCACTATGCATTTGTTGATAATGCTTTTTATGCTGTCCACTTTATTGTCATTAAAAGTTTTGTTACACAATATACATACAGTTTTTTGGTTTTGTTCCATTACAGCAAATTCTAGTTCCCATTTACCATTAAATTTGCGGCAAACCTTTTTCCAATCTCTTTTTTTGGGTTCTAATTGAGTTGAACCAGTTGCTTCTTCTTGCCTAGCTGAACTATCAGTATCGGAATGTCGTTTTAAATATTTATCCATTTTTACGGTGAAATAATTTTAATATAATTTCAAAAGAATAATATGTAATATTTAAGGTCGCACGTTAGTTGTTTATTTAATAAAAACAAACATGAGACTAATACATGGGATTCATACAACGGAAAACAAACCAAAAAAACGCCTACTTTGATGAAAATGTCATTTGTTTTAAATTTTAAAAAAGCGTTTTTCACAAATAGATAAAGTGTAATCACAAATAGATAAGAAGCACATTTTGGCATAAAAATTTTTTTTGTTTCTTCTGTTTACTACTTGTAACAAAATTATAATAAATTAGGAATTAACTTAAACAATAATAAATATGAATGAGAGTGCAGATACTTAAAACATCCTACTGTCTCACTATGTGTACGTACGTAATGTTAGTTGGAACATAGTGCATTGGTTGGATAAAAAGCAGTCTATATATAAATTTACAGAAAAGTTACTGCTGTCTACATCTATTACATTCATAACGCTAACATAGTGTTTTTCGGTATACGACAGGTATACGGTTACTGACTGAGTTGCTACATAGTATAATGAGAGGAAAGAGGTAGATTAATATATTTTTTGTAGAATGTAGAACTATCTCCTTTTTTTCATTGTAACCCAATTGTAAACAACAGCAATGCAGGTAAATAACAATAATAATCATTTAAATTACTTTAGTTTATTTGAAAACACCTAAATTAATTAAAAACGAAATTTTAGTTCTTAATAAACAATCACATGACACTATGTGTACGTAAATTTGACA
This sequence comes from Schmidtea polychroa, assembly GCA_959609185.1. NCBI lineage: Eukaryota > Metazoa > Platyhelminthes > Tricladida > Dugesiidae > Schmidtea > Schmidtea polychroa. The sequence continues at coordinate 4,484 of CAUHTR010004975.1, read as the reverse complement.
CACCGGGATCTGCCATGAGCATTTCTTAGCATGTAAGATTACAAAATAAAAATTTGTCGTTGTTTATGTTTTGGTTACAACTTTTTATTATGGATAGAATTGAAGTATTAAATAAAACATCAAAAGAAATGCTACATTCGCCACAAGCACATAGCCCACTCGCCACATGTGGCGAGTGGCGACTGTGTTGGACATCACTGCATTACATTACTAGAGTTTTTTTTACAATTTTTATATAAAAAACTCAGTTTTAATTTGAACTTTTTGTTTTAATAGGTAAATCACAGCTTTTTTTACTTCGAAATTTTTGAGAATTCATTTTAGAAAAATAACTAATTATTTGAAAATAAATTAAATTAATTGTCAAGTTTCTTACTTTCTAGTTATATTGCCATTTCGCCAGATTTCCACTTATCATATTATTATAATTATGGCCTCAAAAATTCGGATGGTTTTTTTTCCACTTGTTTACACATCTAGGTTTTCTTCTAATTATCTAATTAGTAACTTTCCTTTTTATCTTTTTGTATTTTAATTATCTTTCCGTGTATTTGTCAACAAAACCTTTTTTCTACTATTTATAATCGTTGTTATTTTTATTTTTCACTTTAGCCTTCTCCTCCCAAAGTAAAGAAAACACTGCGTGGGATTTCTGTAGTAAAATTAAAAATAGAAATTTAAAATAAGAATATATAATAAAATAAATTTTTATGAAAAATTATAATTAAAATTCAAATCAATAAAAAAAATATCGAAAAAATTAAGAAAAATAATAAGTAAATGTTTAATTCTCCCGGATCTAGGCTTACAAATTAAATTATAATAACGACTTATTAATTTAGGATTTGGGCGGACAAACCAGACTACCAGGCCAATTTGGTCCATTTGAGAATCTTTAACAATTTACAAAATATTCCATTATTTTAAAATACGATGTGCTAGTCACATTTATGTTATAAAAAAATTATTAATTAAAAAACATTGAAAAAATTAAATTTATTAATATAAATAAAAAACAAAGTAAATTGAATACAAATTTAAATAAAGCAAAATATACTTTTATTTATATAATCTTTTTATCTTTCTTTTCCCTTTATCAAAAAATCGCAAAAACCAATTTGTATTTTTAAAAAGTTTTTTATATTTCTTTTCTTAGCCTGCGACGAAAAACAAATTAACTTGCAAATTTAAACTGTAAATTAATTCATTAAATTATACATTTAAGACGCCAATAAATAAATTTTTTAATTGTCTTTCTATTAGTGAAATAGTTATTTATAATGGTAATATGGGGACATAAAGTTGACATAGAGAATAGAAATGTAAAAAAAGATTGGAGAATGAAGTGAATAATTTTATTGTAAATGTTTTAATTTTAGTTTTAACACTAAAACTAAAATTTAAAAGTATCTAATCAAATCAAGATTTACAAATCTTCACCAGAAGCTTTCTAATCTTTTCTTGACCATCCATTGTAAAGTTAATTTATTTATTTTTGCAGTATTTAATATTTACTAAATAAAAATTTGAATAAAAATAAAACCAAAAATTAAATGAAATTCATTAAGGAAAAGCCATGTCATACATTACATACTTTTGGAGCATCAAAGGAAATTGAATAATGCAATCTATTAATTTGTTTTTTAAGCAATATAAGTAGATGGATGGGGGACCGCTAAAACAGGTCACCCCTGAATCATATACCCCTACCCCCACCCCCCGAAAAAAATTTTTAAATTTTTTTTGTGTAGAACAAAGACATTTTTTTTATTTTAATTATCGATCACGTAATAATTTAATTTTGTTTAAATCTTCAATTATATAATAATACTTTTTTTGTTTTAATTATCGATTTATGTAATAATATTTTTGTTTTAATTATCGATTACTCATCGTTAATTGTAGAACAAAGACAATGACTCATAGTTAAATATTGATATTTTCAAAAATGTCTTTGTTCCAGCGGTGACCTACTTTTGGTCATGCAACAAGTTATTGTTCCCATCATCCGATTTTATAAAACGATAGCTCATTTTAAAGCCTAGTGCAAGATCTATCTAATGATATATAAAAATTATTTTTATCCTTATTATTGAGAAAGATATTAACAATTGATGACAATCATCATTTTAAAAGGTATTTTTACTATGAAATTTTCTGAAATTTTTAATAGAACAAAGACTCATAGTTAAATATTGATATTTTCATAATGTCTTTGTTCCAGCGGTTTATTTTATCGATTACATAATAATTTAATTTTGTTTAAATTGTTTATTATATAATAATATTTTTATTTTTTTAATTATCGATTACATAAAAATTTAATTTTGTTTAAATCGTTGATTATATCATAATTTTTTATTTTTGTCAAAATCGTTCATTATATAATAACATATTTTGTTTTAATTATCGATTACGCAATAACCTAATTTTGTTTAAATCGTTGATTGTATAATGACATTTTTGTTTTAATTATCGATTACGTAATAATTAAATTTTGTTTAACTCATTGACTGTTCAATAATTTATGTTTTAATTATCGATAACGTAATAATTTAAGGGTATTGGTCACGTTCAACAAGTCACAGGGTACTGTTCACAATGATATTATTATTATTAATATTATTATTTTTAGTTTTAGCTCACACTCATTATACCAATAGAAATATTGTATTCATGTTGTATCAAATCAAAACTCATATTTTTATAATCTATCAACCAATCAGAATCATATGATATTTCAGTAGCAGTAATATAAATAAAACCGTATATTAAAAATTATTGTAAAATTTTCTCAATTTATTGAAAATGTTCTAAACGGAATTGTCACCGCGAATATAGTCGACAGTCTCAATTTCCCGGTCAATCGAACCGAACAAATCATTGAAGGTGAACATATCGATTATCAGCAAATGATGCGGATGTATTTGAAACTTTGCACAATTTCCTATCAGAGAATAAACTTTGCCTCTCCAGAGAATTGAGCAACAAATAAATAATATTAAAATCCAATCAATTACCGTTACTATGGATATGGGACATACTATCAATTTATACAAAATATCGAGAAAATGTGATTGTATGTTTGAACCGGAATTGTTTCCGGCACTAAGACTAGTGGAAAGGTTGTCATGCTGGTTTTGAGAAATTTGGAGTAGAGAATTTGTTAACAATGTTCGGAATGAGTTAAATTCATTGGTCGATTTCTAATTGGTTAATTTCTAATTGGTTAATAATAATAATAATATTAACTGTTTATTGTTTAGATGTCATTAATAATGTATACTAGCGCGGCAAAATCAATGTCTGAGATCAATAATTACGGTCAATTTTTAATTTATATATAATTTTATATATTTTATAGATGAATATTCCAAAGTGATGTTAAATTGTCTCAAGTATTTCTATCCTCAATTGAATGAAATTCTGAAGGACAGGGATCCAGAGATTATACCAGATCTGGTATAAAATGCAACAAGAATCTGGATGTTCGATATATTGAATCAATTCCAATGGGATATCAAGATCGACAGAATGCAGAAAGAAATGGAAACAGAATATCCATGTATCATTGGATGCAGTTGTTGTGCTGATCGTTATCAGCGATATGTAGAATGGAATTTAGTAAAAACACTTAGAAGATATGACTATCCTAGGATTGTTGATTTAAATTAATAAATATTTTTTATGTATTTTGTTTTTTATATAGATGACCAAAAATAATAATAATAATTATAATAATAATAATAATCATGTGCAACATCAATTAGACACATTAATGCAATTTAAACAAAGTAAAATGTTCCACAACTACAAAATGTATTTTTTAAAAGAAGAAATCAATATGAAATTGGTTGCACCGGTCAAGTTAATTCCAACTCAATTCCACTTCTTATCCAACACGCCTTCAATAGTAGATGTTAAAACTATAGATGATGTTTTCAAACAGTTGAATTCAAATCTATCATGCAATCAAAATGCTTGGTTCAACAACAGATATGCAAAATTTTATGATGCATTTGATGAAATCAGTTTCAAAGAAAATGAAAATTGGTATATAACAATTACAATCCAGGGATATAAAGTTGATAATAATGATGTGTATTCTCCTATTTGGAAAATTATGTCTGCTAGACTTTCACAACTATTTTAATGTTATATTTAATGTATTTAATAAATGTATTAGTCATATTTGTTTTTTCTCTTTATTAACAAAGAAATTGTAACATTAATGCAAATGGCATGCAAATTTAACAAAGAAAATCTATAAACAAACTTATAATATAGTTTTAGAGTGATAAAAAATGACTGCAGAAAAAGGTTAACATGATTAATTAATTTCCGAATTATTTAGAATTTGTAATCAACTTTTTGTTGGAAAAATTAGCAGAAATAGCTGGGATAAAAATTGAGGATATATTATCTGTTGAAAATGCATTAAATATCGGCTGGGTTGTTGAGAGCCAAGATTCAGGATTTGATAA
>CAUHTR010004971.1:0-29303 GCA_959609185.1 Schmidtea polychroa | reverse complement strand
ATATAAATCAAATTATTCTTTAATATAAAAAAAAGTATTCATAAATATAAATAAAATTATTCATTAATATAAATAAAATTATTCATTAATATAAATAAAATTATTCATGCTCCATCCGGGGTTACATAGTTAGTTTTCATGGGCAACGGGACAAAATGGTTTAGATTTAAGTCTATTTAAATAGAGCAGGGGTGCCCATAAGGTCGATCGCGAAGGATTTTTTAGTAGATCTTCATAAAAAAAATATTTTTTATATAAATTTAGATTTTATATAAAATTTCTGTTTTATGCTTAAATTTTTTGCCAATTTTCATGTTCTGTGTTCCATTTCTATGGTAATACTAAATAACATTTTTTAATTTTGATTTCACCATTTCCAAGATGTTATTTAGTTTAATTTAGTTTAATTTAATTTTGTTTATTTAGTTTAAATATTATGTAAGTATTAAAAAAGTAGATCGCATACACATTTTTGATGTGAATGTAGCTCTCCTAGAAAAATTAGTGGGCACCCCTGAAATAGAGTAATAAAATATAAATAAAATTATTCATAAATAAAAATAAAATTATTCTTTAATATAAAAAAAATTATTCATTAATATAAATAAAATTATTCATGCTCCACCCGGGGTTACATAGTTAGTTTTCATGGGCGACGGGACAAAATGGTTTAGATTTAAGTCTATTTAAATAGAGTAATAAAATATAAATAAAATTATTCATAAATAAAAATAAAATTATTCTTTAATATAAAAAAAATTATTCATTAATATAAATAAAATTATTCATTAATATAAATAAAATTATTCATTAATATAAATAGAATTATTCATAAATATAACTAAATTAATCATTAACATATTTTAAATACGATTTACTTTTAAAATGCAATTTTTTTATTTGTTAATATATCAAGAATTTTTTAGGTATTAAGTGGACAATAATTTTTATGACAGACGTGATGATTTCGGTATTCCTAATGAAGATAGCTTTAAAACGAGAAAGAAAAGACAAACTTCTTGAAATGATTAAAAGTGCACTAAAATCAGCCGAAAGAAATCTTAGTTTCTGAAGGAATTTTCAAAAGCCAAAATATAATTTCAAGAACATTTAAAGCTATGAAATACACAAGAAAAAGACGTTAAACTTCCAGAAGAAAGAAATACCCTTAGAAAGATTAAAAACAAACAATTGCACGCTCGATTACATAAGTATTTAAACAATGACAATCTCATTTTTTGGATGAAACAGGTGTAAACTATGGGTATTCGCCTGTCAATACCAAGTATTACAAGTTAGTAAAGGCTAGTAGAGAGGCACTAATATCAGTTTAGTTGCCATCAAAGTCTGCTATGAGTTCCTATGAAATAAGAGGCGGTAATATCTTTATTGATTTTATTAAAAATGAGCTAATGTCTCATTTTAGTGATTATCCAAACGATAAACTCATTATGGTAAATTGTAGATTTCGTCATAGTAGATATGTAATAGCCTATTAGAAGAAAAGAGAATAGGATATAAGTTTACACATTATGAAAAATACAGTTTCAAGACCTGACAAAAAATTACAGATATTTTAAATCAGGGGTCGGCAACATTTTGGCTATGTGGGTCCGGATTGGGTTTTTTGAGAGTGCCGGGCCGGAGGGTTCTTAAAAATGGTGACCCGATAAAACCGCGCCGACAAAATCGCGAAGTATGTTTTCCGACAAAATCGCGTTGACAAAATCGCCCCGACAAAATCGCGATAAAAAATACAATAATTATTATAATTATAATTATTATAATTATTATAAAATATTATAAGAAAAAAGTTTATCAAAAAGCATTTTTTCAAATTGCCTAAAATCAATAAAATAATGAAGATTCTTAAAAATATTTTAGTTCTACATATGAGCAAGTAAGTTGACAAAAAACAATTTTAAAAATTTTTTGTATTCAAAATCCCAAAAATTTGAATAATTAATGGGAAACTTGATGGCCTTTGTCATCTGAAAGCTTCTTAATATTGTGCGTCAGGCCTGTCCATGCCAACAACAAAAGATTATTCAAATTGCTATTGGTTAATCTTGTTCTCAAATAATTGCTGACATTGGTAAGTACTTCCAAACAAATATGTCATCTTTTTCGAATGGTTCACTAAGTTAGGATACTTCCCATTAGAATTAATGTATTTTGTATAAAAATCAAGCAAAGAAACATCGTCGGAGTGAAATTTTAATGTTAATAAGTCTTCGTGCAAGCGAAAGTCAGTAAAACAAGATGAGAACTCTTTTGTCAGATCTTTTATCATATTTACAAATATTTCAGGATTTTGTGGTTTGTATTCTTGAAGGGATGGGAAATGTGCATACTTTTCATGTTGAAGCTGGCATTATTCCCATAGGTGCAGTTTTCTTTCAAGTGCAATAATATGACCAAACATTTTATTTATAAGCTGAGCTTTACCTTGCAAGAGTAAATTCAAGTTATTTAAATGACTCATAATGTCCACAAGAAACGCCAAAGATGTAAGCCAATCAGGATCACAAAATTGTGATGCATCCACAGATTTATTTTGACGTAAAATTACAATTTCATTATGCAATTTTAATATTCTTTTGAGCATTTAACCTCTGTTTAGCCATTGAACATTGGAAAAATAGACTAGGTCTCCATATTCAGCCTCTGTATCCACCAAAAATTGCATAAATTGGTGATGATTAAATCCACGAGATAAGATCATTAACAACTTTCACAAGTGTCCATTACGTTCTTCAGTTTCAAAGATTTGGCACATAAGGCTTCTTGATGAATAATACAATGAATTTTCACTAGCTTCTGTGGAATTCCAAGATTTTCCATGTATTCATGTAATCGTGCAACAAACCCTTTTTTATTTCCCGCCATTTCCGGTGCTCCATCAGTTGTGATGCCAATTAGTTTTGAAATATCCAAGTTCATTTTGGATATCATATTAATCACTACTCCAGTAACTGTATCCTTCAAATGAATTAACTGAATAAATTCTTCAAAAACATGGAAACTTGAATTCACTCCTCCAACGAATACTGAAAGCTGAGCGGTGTCATTTTAGTCTGTACTCTCATCAACTGCAATTCGTTGCAGGCGTTCATTAAACAACTTTTAACATCTGATGACATCTTTTCAATGCGTCTTGTGGTGGTCCTACCAGATAGACTTATGAAAGAAAATAAAGACTTTTTTCTGGGTAAACAATATCCACCAGTGTCATTTAACAAATTCACCATCCGTAAACGGTTTCATCTTTTCAGCGATAAGTCTTGACACTTCATAGCTTGCACGGGTATTATCTTCACATTCACTTCTTTTCTTCGTAAAAAATAATGTCTGCTTTTCAAAATTGGATTTAAGCTGCTTAACTTCATCTCTCCTTGATTCTCCAATTTTTTAAAGATTTTCAAAACGGTCGAGTCATAAAATGGCGCCTGATATTTGCCACTTTATTCACAGCAAACTTTTTAAGGTAAATAAGATACGTTGACTTCACATTTTGCTCGATAAAAAAAATAATCTAACGTCCAAGTATCTTGAAAAATTCGACACTTGCCATCTTCCTTCCTGATTTTTGAATTCATGAGTTAATTTAAAATTTAAATATTGAATTTTTATGAATAATAAAGCAATTTTTGTTTATTAAATTTATTATCGTTATGTAACATGCGGTCACGGGCCAGTCAAATATCTTCATAAACTTGTAAAAATCCCTTCGCGGGCCGAAGGTTACCGACCCTTGTTTTAAATGATGATATGGTTGATTTAGAAATATGATACGATTTGCCGCAAAAGCAAGACAAGAATTTATCTGATAATTAATTGATAGTAATCAAGTAGTTTTATAAATTGTAATTATTAAATGTTAAAATTGAATATCTTACAGTTATTTTTATGTAAAAATGTGTTGATCAATGAGATTTCTAGATACAGTCAGTGTTGCATAATATGAACATCATTTATTATGAACAAAATTTAAATTTTTGGATTTTGTGATTTTGTCTTATCTTTATTTCATGTCTGTTCATAATTATAATTAATGTTTAATCATTACTTTGATCTTTTCAAAAATCATTAAATCAATTAAATTTTTATCCTTTATTATGAACAGGCAAAAAAACATAAAAAACAAAGAACATGAGCAAAGAACATTAGCAGAAAAATATAAAATTTCTATCGGAATGGTTAACAAATTACTCAAAGCAAATCTTGGTGAAATATCAATAAACCAAGAAAAATTCAGAACACGTTAGTTAAAAAAACAAAAAGTATTTAACCAATTTTATATCAATGGTTTCAGCAAATGAGAAGTAAAATATAACAATAGGCGCATATACAGCCACTTCGAAGACACTGGAAATTGCAGAAAGACTCCATATTAAACATTTTAAGGCATCTACAGGATGGCTTGCCTCTTTCTTAAAGCGGAACGGAATAAATTCCAAAAGAATTAATGGTGAAGCTTAATTGGTATATCAGAATATTTTGAATGATTCTAGCGACCTGTTACGAGATAAAATGAGAATTTATGAAGATCGTAATATCTATAATTGTGACGAAACTGGTTTGATGTATAAACAGGCAAAAGAACATATACATTAAATGAAGAGGCCCGATCAAATGGAAAATTTTCAAAACGAATAACGATTTTATTTGCAGTCAATAAAGGGGATCAATTAAACCCTCTTTCAATTGGTAAATCTGCGTCACCACGATGTTTTAAAAACGTCGATCTTAAGAAGTGGCCTGTAATTTATAAAAATAGCAATAAGAGTTAGATGAACCTAGATATTTTCAATAATTGGGTAAGAGATATTAACAACCAAATGATTAAATAAGGAAAAAAGATTTTGCTTTTATTAGACAATGCACCTGTTCACCCGAAAGAGCAAGACTTTTCAAATGTTGAATTTTATTTCTTTCCGCCCAATACGACTTCAAAAGTGCAACCACTTGATCAAGGCATAATAAAGGCTTTTAAAGATGGATATAAATTTTTTGAATTTTTTCTGATTTTAATTATATTTATATTTATACATGACCCTGTAAATCTAGTTAGGGTTGCCAACAGTTTTTTTTTACTCAAAAATTACGAGTTTTAATTCTTCAGGTTAATTAAATGTTCTTCATAATGTGTCCTGCGTTATATCAGGAATATGATACTAAATAGCAGTCATATACAGTCATATACGAATTAAGCAGAGGTCAACGAAAGGAAAGAAACAAACTTTAAATATAACTCCAAATTTCTGAAGAAAAGTACAAATTTTATGACAATTGGTAAATTGAGTTGAGAATCAATAAATGTGTCCTGTGTTGGGTCTTAATAATTTGATTAGTAAAAGGAGTTAGAAATTAACCGACCTATTGATTAATATGCCAACATATAAGAAACGCAAAATAAGGTGGGAAAATACTATAATTAATAAATGAAAATTGCTCCAATAATCTCGACATCCCGGATTGCAAACTCCAAATATAAATAAAATTAAAAGTGCAAGAAATTAAAGGTTATTTTAAATAATTACCCAATTTGAAATAAAATGATTTTAAAAATGTCTTTATCAACAAATCAAAAGTGTTTAAAACACAGAAAAATGTTTATTTAATGAAATGAATTCAAAATAAGAATTATTTTTCACAACAAAAGAGTTTGTGGATGAAAACGCAGTCGTCATAGTCATAGTTAATGAAATATTGTAATTATATTATCAATCAAACTCAATTGAACTCCCGATCGGGAAACATACACGGAGCTACAAGGGTCCACAAGTAGATGCAAATACATAACCAACTGCTGATAATTTTCACCCAAACGCTTGCGTCATTGGAATTCAGGGTCAACAAATTGCTGTTTGGTTGATACCAATTAGTCAATGTCACCATTACATATAGCGAACCGAGAAAGAACATGAAATGAAAAAACGAATAATCGTATGCAACACCTTCCTCTTCATTATCCCATACATTTTGTCCACCTTCTTGAGTCTTTGAAATAGGAGCACCAGACTCCTGATCAGACAATATAGCAGTTTCTGACCCCTATAAAATGTATTGGGTAAAAAATATCGAACGTCATCTTTAAAGTTTTTTGTGAAAATTTTAATTCGAGTCAACAATAACGCGTTAAGGACACGATAAATCAATATGCATTAAAGTTTCAATATATGAATTGCTTGGAAATTAAGGTATTTTGAACGGTGGAATGTTAAGTTAAAATAAAAGATTCATTGACGATTTCGCAAAATTTCATGCTCCATCGGGGTTACATAGTTAGTTTTCATGGGTGACGGGACAAAATGGTATAGATTTAGGTCTAGTTAAATTGAGTAATAAGTTTCTTTTTTAAATGTATTTAGTTAATGATTGCTACGGGATCAATATTCAAGAGTCATCGATAACCTAACTCTTAATATTTTTCTATGATTTTAATTATATTTATGATTATTTTTATTTATATTTATACATAACCCTTTAAATCTACTGATGGTTTCCAACAGTTCATTCTACTCAAAGATTTCGAGTTTTCAATTCTTCAGGTTAATTAAAGATTCTTCATAATGTGCCCTGCGTTATATCAGTGACATACTTAAGCAATAAGATACTGAATAACAGTCATACAAACCCGTTTTGTTTCAATTCGGTCTTTTATCTTATAATAAGCTACATATGTAAAGAATGAAGACTTTTAAGAAATTATTTTAATCCTCAGCTTTCCTCTGCATCAAAATGATTTTTTCCTCACCAGCATCAAAAAAATAATGAAGACCCTAAATCTAGCGCATTCTATTGAGATGAAAAAATTCGATGATCTTGATATTCTAGATATTGAAGAGTTGTTTGATGATAAGAGAATTCCAGATATAGATTTAATAGTCTTGTTAATTCAGGTTCTCAATGATATGAATGAAATTAGTTTCGAAAATAGCAAATAATGCTATGGAAATATAATTTGTGAATGACTTAGAAAGAATATGAATCTATAAAGTATTATTTGAATAGAGATCTTGATACAGAAATCCTTGAGATAGCAAAGAACCATAAAAAATGAACATGGTGAATATCTTGAAGTTTGTAGAAATCTCGACAAAAGCACGCAAATATTGATTATGTATTCGTAACGTGAAGTAACTGATTCTAGTTTTTGAGATAGAATATGTGATTACGTTACTCAATATTTAGTAAATGTTATCCCGATTTTTAATTTTCTTAAAATTCTTGCTTTATCTTACGTTATTATAAACATATTTACAACTTTTCAGGGTCACTATTAAAAGTTTAAAGTGTAAAATGTTCAGAGATTGGGTATAGGAAATACAATTTTCAGAATGGAGTTGATTGGGAGAGAATTGACAGGTTATTTAATGAGAATTAAACAATTTCAATGTAATAATTTGTATAGAACAATGAAAATTCATTTTAAAATGCGTGCAGATATTCCAAAAGAAATATTATATAATAATGTCAGGTGATTCATATGAATAGAAGATTAAAAATTTGATAACTACTGCAATGAAATAAACAATTGAAGGACTACTAATTTTGTGGAATTTTGCATTGATTATTTGAATAACAATTTGGATTCATTGGTGGCAGAACTAAGGCTGTGGTAATGCCGTCTTTCACACACAGAAGAGGGTAATATGACAAGAAATGCCTTAGATGCAATGCACTTGTGTCATTCAACAGTCTATCGAAATATTGAAAACTTGTTGCAAATCTTGCCAACATTGCTTGTATTTACATGTACTAATGAGTACTCATTCTTTACACTAACTCTTCTACATGTTCACTGTGAAATGACCTCAATAACAGACGCGATAATCAAAGAATTGTTAAACAAAAAACGAAGACTACATATCGTTTTGTGTATTCAATCAGGAAAGTACCAATATTTATTATAATGATTGAAGAAGCAATTAATAAATAAAATTATGTTATGGAAATATAATCTGATTGCAAGAAGACTTTTATTTCATAAACATCTTATTTATAACATGACTATTTGTTTACTATCAAACGCACTTTAATTATGTTAATATAAGAGCAAATCTATTTTACAGTATGAAAGAACTGAAAAGAACCCTTTATAAGGCAAAGGAAACTAAAAGTGATGTAAAACTCAAAGTTTATTAATATAGCTGTCAATAAATATAGCGGGAAAACACATCTATGGTTTCAAATACTATAAATTTGTTCTCTTGTGGCTCAATATATGTCAGTAGTTGTACCAAAAGTAAAAATGATTACCGACAGCGTTACACTTAGATATTTTTATTAGTTTAAAATGGTGTACAGTATATTGCCACCACCTTAGAAAGGGTTAAGTATGTAAGAGTAAAAGCTACCGAAACCCACTATTTAAAAGTTCAAAAGTTCATTGTGCTTCTAAATTTTTGTGAATCCCAATTGGAAAATTCTGTTTCTAGCCTCAATATAACTATAATTTAAAACATTTCTATTTTGGAATTACAAATTGAATGACTGGATTTATTTACAAAAAAAATGAAATCTTTACAAAAAACGAAAGGATTGAAAATCTATTATCGACAATTGTAAAAATATAACGTCAATAAAGTCAACATTTTCAAAATTAGGCCTTAATTATTAATAGAAAACAAGTTATTTTAATTTTTCATTTCAAATTTCTAGAAATGCAAAAAAATAATTCTTTATTTACATATTTCACCAGAGTGATTCGAGTTATATCGATTTTACTGACAGAAAATACTTTCGTAATTTTAATCAACAATGTAAATATGAATTTATTTTGAGTTCCCCTTGACAGCTAAGTTCGGAGACTGGAACCTTCAAAATTACATCAACCTATAATCTGAATAACTACTAGACATTTACCATACCGGTCATGGTATCACACCAGCTTTAATTATTTAGTGTTTTACCATCAACAATGTTCGAAACTAACCAATCCTCGCGAGAAAACTAAAACACCAGTCAGCACCAATAATTCAGTTAGATTTTATTATGGAGACAAGGAAATCACGCTTCAGATTGAAGGTTTCAAATAAATATGTGCAATTGCAAATATAAGTAAACCCATTTCCGGTGCGGATTTCTTATCTCACTACAACCTATTAGTCAAATGGAAAGACAAAAGTATTTTATATTCCTTCAAGGCCATGGCAAGAACCCCGAAATCAACAATATTCTTACATGATAATTTGACCCGATATCCAATACTGATTCAAAGAATAGATCTTCAAAAGCTGTCAATGTTGAACTCAAAATAATTACAGGGGACAACCAATTTCTCAAAAATAAGGCAAACTATTCGAAGAACTACTGTGTGCGAGCAAGATGGAGTTCAACAAACTACTGAAAGATAACATCATTCAAACACGCAACAGCAGTTTGGCATCACCGCTGGTGTTAGTAATACAAGACTTCCGAGAATCCAAGACATTTTAGAAGCAAATATTTTACACAAACTAACCTGACCTCAATCTTATTCTTAGAAAACTGTTTAAATCAGAAATTAAATATTCAACATTTCACTTCGAATTCACTAAGAATATTTCGCTGTACACCTAGCAACCAAACATTTCAATCATTATCTATTAATTCACTATCAAAACGGATCATAAGCCTCTGTTACATGTGATGCCAATGACAGAATCGCCAGCCAGGCAATGGAGAATCATTGAACATCTTTCTCAATTCACATTCTCAATTAAATACATCAAGAGAAAGGAAAATGTGATGGTATACCTTTTATCAAGGAAACCTTCAGTGGAAATAAATGCTATCAAACTAGGTGCCTTAAACTGTCAAAACTACAAGCATCTGATCGATGAACAAATCGCCAATGACTCCTTTAAAAAAAAGAAACGTCACTACAACTATGCCAAACAAAAATAGTTCTAGTTGATACAGGCACAAGAACTCCAAGACTTTCCAAAACTTTTTCAGAATTTTAAAGCCTTCATGTTTTTTTCTGATCTGGGATACAAACCAATGATGAAACTAGTGACAGAAAGATATATATTGTCTAGAATGAAATCTAACGTTTTCTCATTGAACCGGGAATGTCTTAAATGCGAGCAATCAAAAATATCTCGTCATACTAAAATTCCATTAAGAGTTATTCCAGGTACGGGAAGGTTTAAAATCACTCATGTAGACTTTACCTCCTGTAAACAGCAAAAGATTTATTCATACAATTATCGACAAATGAGCATCATGGGACGAAGCAATTTCAATTAATGACAAACAAGTGACAACATATTAAAGACCTTGAAAAGAGAATAGATTAGCAGAAATGGCGTCCCAGGCATAATTATTAGCGATTATGGACTTCGATTTGATTCAGGTTTATTAAACAGGACATGGGTATGTATCACCGAAGAACTGCTGCACGCCACCAGAACGTGTATTTGGATACAAATTGAAATTTCCCGGTGACATAACATAACGAAGTTCCAGAAACAGAACAGAATTCATAAATTATCAAACATAATTCGGAGGAAGAAAGACAGTAGAATGACAAAATATCAGTTCAAAAGGAATTAGGTCATTGTAATAACGTCTGATTACAGAAACCAACAACTAAATGACTAGATCTTCCTTACTATGGACCATTCAAAGTAATTAACAGATCAGCAGATATGTAAACCTTCAAAATAGAAATTAAGAATACAAAACAAAGTCGTTACTGTAGATCGACTTCGTGCAACACTTGAACCGTCGCAGTCTTGGAGGGGAGTTCAATAGAGTTTAATTATTATAAAATTACTCGATTTAATTTCATAATAAATGAAATTCTTAAAAGAACAATTAATCTTTGTTTAAATAACATTGTTGAATAAAAATTACAATTTATAATAATGACTTCATCTTATGATAACAAGTCAATTAACATTCAACATCGCGTTAAAAATGAATTTGAGAAGATTGCGGTAATTTTAGAAAATAGAACGATAGAAAAGCCTATTGAATATGGTTGAACGATTTTATCAATTGAAATCTTGTTTTAAATATTGAAATTTCATTTTCGGAACATTAAATTAATTCTATCAATTGTTTTATGTAGAAGCTTTAGGTACAGTCGATTGTTATCGATGTTACCCTTAATGCCATGCTTGATGAATTATCACCAAATAATACATTTAAGCATAGAATTAAAAAGATTGGTTAATTTTGCATCTACAAGACCGGTGCACAAGATTTTCGGATGTTCTTGAGTTCCTGTACAACTATTTAGAATTTAGGAATTACTTAAGTTAAATAAAACTTGCATTATGAATACTATTGTTTCTCTAGTTGAACATTTGGACAAAAATGTGAGTGAATTAAAAAATGAATGAAATGATGGTGGTTAAATTAGCACCCCCGTTAACCGTAAAAGATAAGTTGTAATTACACATTAAAGAGAAAAATTAAATTAACAGCGTATCAATAAGCACTATTTAAGCAACTGTCAACTAATGCATAGCTCCCTCAACTGAAATTCTTAAAAAAAAAGTAACCGTTATATTAAAAGAAACCGAGGAAGGCATTTAAATCGATAAGCGTTGAATCTTGAAGAGCTTTCTCATCAGCAGGAATAATATGCACTAAAATAAGGACTAGTCTAAGTTACATAACACTTGATACAAATTGTCTAATACGTGTACATTTCAATTACAAAATCTAGATAATTTTACATGCCCTAATGCATGAAAAATACATCCTAATATTTCTGAAAAAGACAAGATCCTTATCGAATTTGTCAAAGCAGTATCAATTCAATCAAATACATTCTAAATTCATCGAGTATCTTGAAGGTTAGTTATAAACGGAGATGGCTTCAAATGTATCCTATTGATTAAAATGAAAAGAATAAAAAATAGCGCGCTCTTATTTGAAACTGGAAAAGCTTCGAGAAATATGTCGAGTACTCCTTATACTTAAAGATTTTATCGATGACTCAGATATAAACGATAAGGCAACATGATAATAACTATAAATACAGTAAATCCTCAATTATTCGAACAAATATTGTATTTATATATTTTTTTAAATACAATTATATGTGTAATTATATATATTTTATAGTTTTGTATTTGTTTTGTATTTGTCAGAATTTATTTAATCAAAGAACATATTTATATAGCTTTCATTTATAATTTCAATTTATAACTTAAATGACAGAAAAACGAAAACCTTTTCTATTAAATATTGGTGACGAGCTTGCTATAATAAAAAAGCATGACGAAGGAATTTCGACGGGAAAGTTAGCTAACTGGTAAAATAAACTGTCATGTGTAAAAAATAGTGTTGGAACTTAAGTCGTTATTATTAAATTTAATTATGATGACAAATGAAAATTATTGCAATGTGAATATAACTAACAATCCCCAATTAATGTATGATAAAACATTGTTATAATGAGTTGGTTTAAATGTTAAAGAATTTTCAATTATATTAAATCAGGATTTAAAATAATAATAATAATAATAATAATAATAATAATAATAATAATAATAATAATAATAATAATAATAATAATAATAATAATAATAATAATAATAATAATAATAATAATAATAATAATAATAATAATAATAATAACGTTCTTGCATGGTAGTTATGGTGGTCAGACAAGTGCGCACAAGACATAACCTCACAGTGACAATTGCGCACGATGACAAATGCTCACAAACTAGATTAACTAGATAGATTATGATTTTTAATTTAATTAATTTAATATTTTTTTTAAAATTAATTAATTTTTATCGGGTAAATTACAAAGACAAATTCTGTTGTTTAAATAAATTGATTAGATTTTCTTGAAAAGTGCAAATTTTATTTTTGCATTGTAAAATTGTTAAATAAAGGTATTTTAAAAGAATGCTATCTTTATAACTTTAGGTTTGGGAAATAGTTGCCATTTTCAGAGTCCTATAATATTTATTCATGAACCCCGTCACTACAACGGAATATTCAAAGAACCAGAAAGGAAATACAGTGATGAAATATCTTGGGTTTGAATATAATAGATACAGAGAAAACAAGACGACTGGTATATAGAAACATGGGGATGCAGACAATCAAAATCCTTCAACTGCCTCAACAGATGGAAATAAGGTTGTCAAACACGTACCCATTCGCATGATTCCTGTCCACATAAAGCCAAAGCCAACATTGTGATGAGTAATATTAAGGATGATATCAAGAATGTATGTGCTACTGCAAAAAACGTAATGATATTCTGAGTAATGATATTTTGGCTCATCTACCGCAAAAATCTTCGATGACAAGAATCCTATTGAGACACGGGAAAGATGGGCATTTTAGTTAATGTGACAATATATGCAATAATTAAAATTTTCTTTTGTACATATTTATTATTTAATTATTATTATAAATGCATGAAATTTTAATGTGTCAACATGAGTTGATATATAACAAATACTCTCTACACATTGGCGGTCAGATCAATCTGAAGGTCAATAAAAAACTATTTACTGTAAATCCATATTTTTATTATTATTCTTTGGTGTTATGTGAGCATTTGTCCTGTGCGCACTTGCCATGGAACCGGTAACTATGAATCAAACCAAAATATGACGGAATAGGAATATATTTTATAGTATTTATTATTAAATATAAATGGTGATGATGTAATTGAGTGAATGAATATTGATTATAAATACAAAATAACTTATAATAAGATTATAAATTTGGTGGCTATGGACTCAGATACGGTAAAGCAGAATAACTCACTTAATAATCCTAGTAAACATGTAAGTAGTAAGCATGAGAAAGTAAAGTACAGTGACGGATTTCCAAAGGCATTGAAGATTCAATTTTTACGGATTTTATGTTATTGAGAAGATTGAGTAATTTAACAATAGTATTTTTATTTTTTCTCATATATTTTTTTACCAACCAGATATTATATTAACAATATAGATTATAGGAAAAATTCCTAAAAAAAATCTCCAACTCATCTATTTTCAGAGTTCGAGCTAAAACTATTTGGGATAAATAATGTCGTTAGTATTTTATATCCCAATAAATGTTACATGCTATAATTATAAATATATAAATATAAATAAATGCATTTATATTATAAAAAAATAATATCTCAGTTTATATTATAGAAACGAACAAACTTTCTTGTCTTTCTGAAATTATTTCTCACATGGAATGAATATTTATTGTAGCACTGCACAAAAAACTGTAACTTGTACGACCTTGTTAACACACTAGAGTAGGACGAAAGATAGGGAGTGACCAAAAAGAATGAATATATATTTCGCCACACTCTGGCATGTTAACAGGGTCGTACAGTAAAGCAAATATTGAATGCTGGTGTTTTTAAATCTCCTTATGGGCAGGGCCGTAACAAGGCATTATTGCGCCGTGTGCGGTTCATATATCTGGCGCCCCTAAAACCCGAATTCAAAACAGCCTACTTATAATAATTATAATATTCATGTTGAGATTGTTAACTATGTATTCCTCTACAGCTATTATAATAGGTAGTAATGCTCTTAAAATTCTGTTGCTAATTGAAAAAATGACAGGCAGCCCATTTTGTGGACTAACATTTTACAAAATACACACCTACGAGGACATGTTAATGGACCAGTCCAATCAGCAATGTTAAAGATAGGCTAGTTAGTGTGTCGTTTTTGATAATTTCTTTTATTTATATTTTGTTATTTTTTGGTAACATTAAAAAAATGTTACATTCCAATTTTGCTCCCCTTTCAGATGTGCACCGCTCGCACCACCCTTGTTACGGCCCTGCTTATGGATCATATTGTCTCGAAGGGGCTCAAAATGTTCAATGTTATTATTTAATTTTCATAAAATAATAATAATAATAATAATAATAATAATAATAATAATAATAATAATAATAATATATATATATATATACAAGATAATATTCAAAATATAATTCAGTATTCACTTACATGCATTGTCAATTTGCCAACACTTGTATGGCCACTACTACGAATGCTTGAATAAATAACTGTTAGTAGAAATACTACTAATCCGACTATAACAGTCCATGACCAATTTTGCTCATTGTTTGTAACTGATGTCACAGTGGTACCCATGCCATCCTTCTTAGTAGTATTATAAATGTTTGATATTAAGGTTGGATTACAAAATTTGTTCGATCCATTGGTCATTGCTGACCATGTCAAATAAATTGTGTACAAAGTTAGTATTGATGATTGAAGCAAGCCAGATCTTGGCATGTATTCGTGAATCTGGTTTAAAAATATCACAAAATGGAAATTAAAGTTTTAAGAATAATCTAATTAATTACACAATCTAAGCTAATAAACAAGAATTCTTAACTGAGGTACCGCAAGTATATGTAGCGGTTGTCGTAAGCTCTCTAAAATAAATACAGATAATTTTAGATTGGTATCGATTTCCATAAACTTGTACGCAAGATTTTTGAACTTTGTTCTTGGGTTTTTACTGAATATTTCAAGTCTATTTCTACTTTATATGATTGATTTATTATGCCACGCTAATTTTGTGGGCCTAAATTAACCTACTTTCTGTTATCAGATTGAGCTGAAATTTGGCATATAGATTCGTTGTCGAGAACACTGGATGCTATCAAAATTTCAGATCGATCAGATCACGGAAAGTGGGTTAATTTAAAAAATATTGATATGCCAAATCTAGTATTATTTCCTTATTTCAATATAAATTCTTATCTATTAACTTGGTAAAATATGTTATATAAGTTGGAACAAATAATTTATATGATTATCGTGATCACATAATTTAGGGTTTCGTTTAGTCACGCAAAAAAGTGATTTTACGTAATAATAAATATTTCATAGCATTGAAACGCATATTGAAATTCTAGTTTTGAATGAAATTAAGAGTGAAATATAGAGTTTCAAAAACCATGTTTTGTATGGTTGATTTTTTATATATATTTTCTATATAATTATTTCTCTCTTAATCCTCTTAATTCTATTATTAAATCTTTATAATTTACACTGAGTACTAGAAATCCCGTATTCTACGCTTATTGTAGCTTTAACGGGCTTTAATTGGGATAGTAAATTAAAAATTCAAAGTTATATGTACTTGTAAATGGTTCGATTAATCACTATTCTGTTTGTTTCGGGGTTTTCCATATTCTTGGATTTTAAAATTTAAAATCATTTTTATGAAATGACATAGTGATAACCCTTGAATTCTAAAAATAACAAGTTTGTTTTGAGTATAATGAGTTGTCACATCAAGACAATATATAATTTCTTATGATTTTTCAGTTGTAGCACTACCAAAAGTATAAATAAATGTTAATTATTTAAAAAAATATGAAAAAAATCCTCTCCCCCCCAGTTTCATGTGAATAAAGGTCAACAGATATAAAATATAGAAATGAATTGATCAAATCACATGAAAATATTCTATATATTGTGAAGCATATTAAAAATTAATTTAATAAATAAATCGTAATATTACCTTAGGTAAAACTGAAACAATGCTAATCGCTATGCAGAGAATCATGTTAAAACTAATAAAGAATTTGTTGAGTGCACATTCCGGGTGACCAGCGTAGTAAATATAAAGCAAGACAATACTTGCTAAAGATACAGCGTAAAAGAAAATCGTGAAGAAAATCAATCCAAAATAATATGCTTTATTGTCATTCTCTTCGTAACCATCAATCCAACTTTCATTCCAGCTGTGGGCAAAATCCACTAGCAATATTAATTGGATAATAATATACATGAAACCGCCAATCATTCCGATAACAAGCCAGGATTTTAGAAATGCTGAATTCGTTGGGATGAAAAATCCACCAACCATCAAGCCTATAAAAATCAATATCTTAAAAAACCAAAAGCCATTTTGAATTTTAGCACGAGGATCACGAGAACTATGAACTTTTATCATCAATATACAAAATAGGAAAAAGAAACACGCCATTGCGAAACAAACACGATATACTGCACCGAATCCGGCTATTAAACTACAATCGAAGCCGGAATATATGGAATACGATGCAGGGTACAACCCAATTTCGTAAGGAGTACAAAGTGCTTTAATTTGTGCAAGAGATTTTTGAAATCCAGGTGCCAACATTATACAAGATAAAATTGTGCCCAGTATTAAAAATAAACCATAAACTAAGCGAGTAGATGTGGAACTTTTGCATGAAGGTAAACAACCACAACATAAACTAGCTGCTGAACTACAAAAACAACATGCTAATGAGCCAATAATGCAACCCATCTACAATTTTTATATTAAAAATTGAATTTTTAAAATAAATTTGAACCTTTTAATTATAAGGATTTTGTTTACAAATTTAAAGTTTTTCTTAAATATGAATTATATAAACAATAGATTAAATGAACTTGTTATAAAAATATTTTAAAAGCTATTATTATTATTTGTCGTTTGTTTATTTAAAAAATTAATATATTATTAGATATTAATTAAATTACTTTGTAATATATTTTAAAATCAAAAAATGGAGGAAGTGTGCCATTCCAGTTTTAAAACCGTTAGATATGGCGCTCAGAGGGGCGTTTGTTTGGAATGAATTGTGTCAGAAAGTGATTGGAATTGTGGTTAGGGATATAATTCCAGGTTTTGTGGGTGGAATGAATTTGATTTTAGCTTTTAAAATAAAACTTGTGCCAGATATATCAATTGCATTAATAGATTCAGATACTGTTGGTGTTAGCTACAGTGATACCGAACGATGTCAAAGAGCGCTGGATGTTTTTGGACCAAATTCACACCCAAGACTGGAGGAGTTGGTAACCATCTTCATGGCAACAGATTTTGATCTAGGTTGTACTAGTTTGGTTACACATACTATAAAAACGTCTGGAAATCCAATTATTCAAAATCATAGGTGCATGGCAATGCAGATGAAATCAAAAGTGGACGATATGATTGAAATGCCAAAGCCCATGGAACTCACCTACGGTCGTGGTAGGTAAGAAAGACGGATCAATCAGGATGTGTCAAGATTTTAGGAAGGTTAATGAATTTACTGAAAGATTCAGTTTTCCAAAGGCAGATCCCCAAACAATATTCGATTCTTTGTCCGGATCTTCAGTTTTTTCGTCCCTAGACTTGGGGCAGACATATTATTAGGTACATGTGTATGAAGCGTCTGAGTTAAAAACAGCGTTTTCTACAAAAAAAGGACAGTTTTGCTACAATTGAATGCCATTTGGATAATCCACAGCTTCAGCAACTTTCCAAAGACTTATGCACATATTGTTTGATGATAATTTGTATAACGGTGTTGTAGCATATTTAGATGATGTTCTGATATATGGAAAAACTATCGAAGAACACAATAGAAATTTCGAAGAAGTTTTCAAGTGAATTAAATCAGCAGGATTAAAGATCAATCCTAAGAAGTGTAGTTTTTATAAGAGTGAATTGATATTCTTGGGCTATAAAATTTCAGCAGAAGGAATATCCACGAATAATAATATGATAAAGAGAATTATTGAAGTTGAAATGCCGAAATGCAGGAAAACTCTACGTTCATTTATGGGATTAGTATATTATTATCGCAAATTTGTTACAAATTTTGCTGAAATAGCCAAATTGTTGTATGAACCTACAAAAGGACATGAAAAATATATTAAATGGAATGACAAGTGTGAAGAAAGTTTCCGAAAACTTAAACAGGCATTATCGAGTGCACCAATTTTGGCGTTTCCAAATAAGGACGATTACCTTATTTTGAATACTGACGCGTGTTTTAGTGGAATCGGCACTGTTCTAAGTCAACTTCAAAATTGTTGTGAAAAACTCAGCATATGGTTCAAGACTTTTAAGTGCTCAAAAGAAAGGATACTGTGTAACTAGAAAAGAAATATTAGCAATATACGAGTACGGCTTATATTTTCGGCATTACTTATATGGAAAAAGTTTGATATACGTACAGATAATAAAGCTTTAAAGTTCTTAAAATCTACTTCGAAACCAATAAATCCACAATTCCAAACATGGTTGAGTGAGTTTTCAGGTTATGATTTTGATTTAAAATATAGGAAGAGTGAAAGTAATAACAACGTTGATGGACTATCGAGGATATTGTTAAGTTATTGTTCACAATCTCAAATCGAAGGAAAACTTGAGAAGAGCCGAATAAGAATTTTAAATGTGAATACTTAAAGTAATTTAAATATGCAATTATATATTGAGAATCAGGAAACATATAATTTGTTTTCTACAATAAAGAAGTTTGTAATAAACTAGAGTCCCGAGATACCTCACTTGATTCGGGATTCACCTTATTTCAAAAGATAGGATCAGATATTGGTAAAAGACAATATGTTATTAATAGTAAATGATGATAAGCAGATAATAATTCGTCAGAAGATAGCGTCACAAGTCGTACAACATATGCACAAAGAACTCTGCATTTAGGAGTTAAGAAAAAAACAAATTATGTGAACGATTATTTCTTTTGGATACACATGTTAACCGATATACGAGATATTATAAAAAATGTGGTGTATGCATGAGAAGGAAAGTTTTGACAAATAAAACAGCTGAATATTTAATCCCTAGGATAATAATGAACTCGATGGAACAAATCGTAATCGATATTGCTCATATGAAGAAAACCAGAAACCGTAACCGTTATTTGTAGTAATAATTGATCAGTTCAGCAAGATGATTAGTTTAACGCCTATTCAGAACCAAGATGAAAAGACTGTATATCGTGTACTTTTACACAATTGGATATAAAAATTCGGTAAGCGAGCTTACATTGTTTCGGATAAAGGTAAGGTTTTCGAGGGAAGTCAAATCAAAGGGTTAGTTGTTAATTTTAACACCGAAAGGCTATTTACTTCGCCATATTATCATAAGTCTAATGGTTTAGCAGAACGAGTAATACGAACAGCTCGTGATATGATCGTGACATTTTGAGTGATGGTCGAACTGCAGGGTGTTGGGACGACATTATGCTAAAGATTGAATATTCCCTAAACTCAACAACATAGTCTACTACTATATAAGGTAGTAATGAATACAAACTCACTAAATGTAACCAGTGAATTTGTATCTTCACTGTTAGATATACATTCACTGACTGGCTTAGCGAAAATATATTTTCACCAGTGAAAATATATTCTCACTGGTCATACAAATTCACTGTTAAATATATATAAAATTCTTAGTCGACCTAGATATTTTTCAGGGCGGGGTAGGTGGTGTAAACGGGACACTACCATCCACTTATAAATAAATAAAATTTCAAAAAACAAATTAAAAAAGTAGGGATTTTAAAGTTAAATTATAAAAAATAACCATGATATTTATCATGAAAAGAAACAGCTAATGTCTTGTGGGAGTTATGCATTAAATAAGGATTTTCAAAAGAAATTATTTTCTAAATCTCAATTTGATGAAATGTGTCTGGTCCTGAAATCCAAAATTTCACAAATTGTTAAAGAAATTTTCATGTTCTTAGCTATTAGATTGAGTAGTTTAATGCAAGAATATTATAACGAAGGACGAGAGGAAATTATCTCTTTATATTCCATATATTAAACGAGAGTCTCGCGAATAGAATTTTCTAGAGGAAAAGTCACCAAAAATGTTTTTTTCAGGGACATCTCACAAAAAATATCTCATGCTCAGTATGACCGATTTTATTCCAGGAATCATTGACTCTCATTACTACTATGCACTGACAAGTGATGTGAGAAAGTTGTGATGGAAGTACAGAAATCAAGACATCTATTCCTTGCAAGATAACGCACCAATTCATATTGCCAACCAAACTGTGGATGCAACATAAAACAAAACATAAAATCACGAAGTCTATAAGTAATAATAGTTATATCAGTAAAACAATAATTATTAGCATGTACCACAAAGAAATTTTCAATTGAAATCATTTGTTTTTCAAAATAATTTTCATTTGAGTTTTATGATAATTATTTATTTTAGGATTCAAGGAGGAGAATTTCCTTGATTTTTATTGGAAATGAATTTTAGAGTTGATTGAAAATATCGTTTCAGAAAACCTAAATTTTGTTAATATTTGTTTCATTTTATTACTTTATTATTGGTATAAAATTTCTCTATATTTTCTCATATTACTGACTTCTCGATTCCTAGACCGACTTTATTTCTGAAATTAATATAATTTATATAATTAATTATTATAGACATTCACATATCTAGGTTCTATCAGCAGGGTTCCAATTCAGGACTTTGGTTCTTTGTATGGATATTTATTTGTAACTGTTAATTTTTCATTTGAAAACATTATCCAAACAGAGGTAACATCATGAGATTTACATACAATAATGTAAAAGTTTTAAAAAGAGCCATTGGGTAAAGCATTCTCTGCAATTAACAAGAAGAAAACTGTTACAAAATATAGTGTTGGTTTCTTGAATTCCTTCTTCACAGTCCTTTCCATCGAAAATACTAGGGTGCTGTTATCTACCTAAAGCCATTTGTATCATCTGGTTCCATTCTCATGATGGGTAGGTGAGAGAGGTTTGAGCGCCATATTCCAATTTGAATATGCATTTTACTTACGATAATTATACATAATATATTTTTCTTTCAAAGATTATTTACCCATCATGAGACAGATTAACTAAATCTTACGATCCATTTCATTAAATGATTACGTGGATAGTAAAAGCAAATTAAAAAGATATTTCACTACATATTTTAATCAAAAGATATTATATAATATATTTTACCATTGTCAACAATAAGGTAATACAATTTCAAAATACGTTTTGCAAAAGGGCGTGCACATAATAATACTAGTTATTCAAAAGGGTAACCAAATATGTCTTAGCGAGCTTCAAACTTTGCTATAACTGGACCAAAAAAGCCTCGGTAAGGACTCTTGGTATCGTCGCCTAGAAAATAATCCACCCAACCAGTCAAATATTCATCACTACTAAGTTTGCCATCCTTGTCAAGATCAAGTACCTAAATATTTATGATATTAAATAATTGTTGAATTTCTGAATAATTCTAAAATATTTTTTTTGTCATTTTACATCTTATATAATTTCTCTACAAGACAGTCATTTCTGATTGTCTTAATAAGCTCACTACCCACAGTGTCAAAGAAAATTTGAGGTGAAGGATTTGCCAATATGCTTAATTTAAAAGAATATTTGAAGGTAAATTATCAAACTATCAGATCTATTACATCGCGTTGCATTTGATAAAACCTGCCTATAAAGTAGAAAAATAATCAATAAGTTATATTATAAGATACATACAAACTCACTTCTGTGCCGAAAATTCATTAGGAGTTACACCTGCCAATTTATTACAGGATTCAAGAAAGGGTAGAAAAAATTAATGAAACATACAAACAAAGTGCATGCAATTTTTTGATGAAACAAACATACAAACAAGCGATAAAATACACCACCTAAAAAAGATACACCATTCATTAATCAAATACCGTATATACTTGGGTAAGTCGAGAAATTTATGTCAAATTTTCAAGTCAAAATAGCCACTTCGACTTACATGCGGGTCAAAAAACGTACAAATTAATTTTTAATGAAATCATTAAACCTTTTTTTATTTTTGTTACTTCGACTTATACGCGGGTTTCCAATTTAGGGCATAAAAACCTCTTAAACTTTACTTGACGTATACGCGAGTATATACGGTACTTTTTTTTAATTAAATTGAAAATATTTCCGAGGCCAGTACTCGAAATAAATTTTCATTTTGAGAAAATGAAGAATGAAATTTATAAGTTTTAATTTTTTAATATTAATAATTGTTGTCAAATTATTGCTAACAAATCATTTACATCATATTAAAATATATTTTTCAAAAACTTTTTAATAATATTTATTTAATTTATAAATGTAAAAATTAAAAATAAATTACAATTTTTTGAAATAATTTTGCCATTAAAATCCACAAAAATAATTTAAAATGTAAAATTTCCATAAATTTTGAAAAAAAACTAATTTTGTATCTAAAATCTTACCAACACACTCCATAAAGTTTTAATCAATTAATATCTAAAGGTGCTACTCCTTCGAAGTGAAAAGTCTTATTATTACATATGCATATTAAACTGTAGTCGATTTGATATCAATAAATCCTAATACATCGTTGAGAGTTTTGTGAGTAGTAATTATTTGAATGAAGTGGAAATTAATTTCATTGTTATTAAAAATCTAACAATTAATTAATTTGATTTATTTAACTTTAGATTGTAACAATTAGATTTCAAAACGTTTCAAAATTCCAATTTTTTAATGTAAACAAAATTTTGTTTATTTACAATACCAGAACAAATTCTAAAAGGAATTGCATCAAAACAAGCACGCATTTACAGACAAGTGACTAATCGAATTGAAAACATCTGATATTCTCGCACATTATAATCAATATTAATCAATTAAATTAAATTATAAATTAAATTTATTATCGATTGGATATAATGGTTTTATTATTTTTATCATGACCAGGAAAATATATTAATTCAATTCACCTTTTTTAATTTAAGAAAATCCCCAAATTGACATTTCCCAAGTGCAGAATTGCTTCCTACTGGTGGGAATTAGCTGAAAACATGCTTTTAAAAGTATAAAAACGGTTTTCATTTTGAAAAAAAAAATGTTTTTCGTATTACGAACTTATTTTGTTTTTAATTTTTTAAAAATTGATTTAACTATTAAACATTTTTACGAAATAATTGTGAATAAGTGACTTATTCAGAAGAATTATTTTTAATAAGATCCAGAAGAGTCTGTGAGTATGAAGAAAAGAAAATTACTTTAGATATTAACTAGACTCAAAATGTATAATTTTATCAAATCAGAAAAATGAAAATAAATAATTCAAGAGAGTAAATTTTAATAATAATAATAATAATAATAATAATAATAATAATAATAATAATAATAATAATAATAATAATAATAATAATAATAATAATAATAATAATAATAATAATAATAATAATAATAATAATGATAATATTATTATTAATAATAATAATAATAATAATAATAATAATAATAATAATAATAATAATAATAATAATAATAATAATAATAATAATAATAATAATAATAATAATAATAATAATAATAATAATAATAATAATAATAATAATAATATTAATAATAATAATAATAATAATAAAAATAATATGTTATTATTATGTTTTTAATATATTTTTAAAATTAAAAACATATTTCCTTATGAATAAGACCAAGGGAAGGGCTGATATAGGTAGGTGAGCAAATAGGTGGATAAAATTAAACAAATTGCACGATTCAGTTGAATATATACGATATATGGTAAAACAGTACAATGATTAATAAATAGCTTAAAATATTTTATTATATCTCAATTATTTTTTAGACTAAATCAATATTTTTATTTTATATTTAGTATAAGAATGAAGATAAAGGATATGTGAAGAAAGGTCAGTGATGAAGTAAACAAAAGATTTCCGTTATAATAAGTGAAAATTTCAATGGATACACTATGCAAATTATAATATTTTGTATTAGAGAATTCAGTACCAGTAAGAGCAACTAAAGGCAAAATATTCCAACGAAATGCTACCAAATCTGTGTCCAATTTACAGTTGAAATCAATTTCCATCAAATCCAACCTCAATCCGACAAATACATATTGTCCCAATATGCCACATATACAAGTTTATCAAGTCACTGCGTGAACCCAAATGCCAGAGAATAAATTCAGAATTTCCAGTAATAAAAATCAATGAACCATTCATCTCTTAATAAGAAATAATACCAGCTTAATTCCAGAATCACATCTGACATCCTATTTCCGGAGCCGGACAATAAAAGAACAAAAGCAATTGTCAAAACATTAATGAAAATTTGAAAAATTAAAAATGATCAAATAGAAACCAACACCAAAGAAACATTCCAAATTCATTAATAATAATAATAATAATAATAATAATAATAATAATAATAATAATAATAATAATAATAATAATAATAATAATAATAATAATAATAATAATAATAATAATAATAATAATAATAATAATAATAATCATAATAATAATAATATATATAGTTTTTATGTAAACTAATTATATAATGCCAAATCGACTATACATTTTTCTGATTTTCGAGTATAAAAAAAATATCATCCACATACCGTTTATAAACAATCGGTTTCTCAACATGGAAATAATCAATTTTCCATTCTAAACTTGCCAAAATGATTGATGCCATCATTGGTGCCAAAAGAGGACCCATCTCAACTCTATCTATTTGCTGATACCATTTATTATTGAATAGATAATCTACTTTAAAACTCACGAAATGCACTTTTTCATCAATAGGAGAAGTATGGGGAAAGAATTGATTTATCATTCATGCTAAAAAGTGTTGATAAATTGTTTGAGTTGTTGATGAAGAATATGTATTTCAAAATTCTTTTTATTAATGATGGTAAAAGACACTGTTGTTAAATTTAATAAGATAACAAACTTTGTCAGCCTTGAATGACACGTTTGTGTGGTTCTTCCCAAAACAATGATTTAACCATTTTACTGTGTTATTTATACAAGTATTATTCACATTAATAGCTTAAAACAGTCCAAATTTATAACAAAAAAATTTGGCCAGTTTTATTTTGTTGACTGGGTCTTCAAATGAGGGTGTCTTCATATTATTTCTTATTCTTACTGACTGAAAAGCTCTCTAATTTGATGTTCTTTTGTACCGAATGCTATCAATATCCTAAGTTCCATTTAATAGATTCTGTATTTGGTATATTTGTCTGAGTACCTATATGCTGTCACACAAATTATTTATTATAATGAGTGAAAAACCTTCCAGGCCATACAGAAAACCTTTGAATTTACATTTATTCACTTATTACATAGCACAAGAGGCGCATCTGTTTGTCAATCAGTTATTTGCAGCATGAAACATATCGACATTTCCACATCCAGATGTTCATTCTTTTTTTTACCTTAAAACTTTTCCACCTGGGAATATTCTTACTGTCAAAATCACATAATTTACTATATTTTTATATTACCGACGCACAATATCTCCCTGACGATTTAAGGTTTTATTTTTTGGGAATATGAAGATTTTACTGATATTATTAATTTATAACTAAAATGGATAGTTTTAAAAATCACATATTACAAATAATGAAAACAACAACAACAATAATAATAATAATAATAATAATAATAATAATAATAATAATAATAATAATAATAATAATAATAATAATAATAATAATAATAATAATAATAATAATAATAATAATAATAATAATAATAATAATAATAATAATAATAATAATAATAATAATAATAATAATGATAATAATAATAATAATGTGATCTGAAACATATACAGTGTACATTGTACACTTATTTTCAACTTCAAAAGATTCCTAGAATGAGGGGAAATATTTGTCAGCCGTATGAAAGATTATTTTTCCCTAAATGTTCGCTTTAGACATGAAAAAATACATCCAAATACAAGTTAAATTTTATTACTGTCTTAATGTTTTAGCCATGCACAATTGATATAAATTTTATATAACCAGTTTAAAAGTATTAAATCGGTGAAAATTAATTAATAATTGTATCCATAATAAATGGAATAGAAACTGCGCGCAATAACAAAATGTATTTGATTATTAATAAGATTTTTCCTTTTTCCCAATAAACTTTTCAGTCCATAAATTCAGTTTTTAGAGAGAAAAGTAAAAAAAACTACTTTTACTGAGTGACTTGATTATATTTTAATTAATTTTATTTATTGGCGTTCGACTGAAGCTAAATTTGTACTGTTTCATTTTATTACTTTATATTCCATTACTCTTTATTACTACCATTTAATACAATGGTTCTTAGCTAGGAGGGTGCTAGAAAGATCTGGTGGAGTACAATAAATTATGTAAAAGCTCATAAATAACCAGCCCAATTCAAATAAATACATTTATTGAAGATATTCAACAACATAAGTCACAGTAAATTTTGATTATTTTTTATGTTTTTCTAATGCTATCAATTTATGTTTATTTAATCAATAAATGATTGTTTGTTTTAATAGTAGAGTGATAAAAAATCGATATTTTATAAAAAATTAAAAAATGAAGAAAAAAGAATTCGTGGTTAATAGAAGGTCTGTGACAATAAAAAGCTAAGAATCACCGACCTAGGACAATGGTTCCTAATCTATGGTCACAGCCTCAAACGAGTCATGGACTACTAAAATCTTTGATTATGACAAATAATAAAATTAATTTTTTAATTACTTAACTAATTCAGAAATTAATATTTTATTCATTTTAAATGTATTTTTATGAAATGAAACTTTGGGTTTTAAGTGGATATAAATAAATGCCGTGTCTGGCTGAATTGAAGCCAGTTAATGATTCCCTGGCAGTAAACAGTGACAGATTTCCCACAGCAAATGGATACAACTTGGTCCCAAATAGGCATCTGTCTGCAATTTAGACATTTTATGTCTCATGTTAATAATAATTAAATGTTATTTATATTTTATTCATTTAAATCGTAACAAAATCCTCAGGACGAGAATGCATAGATGGACATTGTAATTTATTCGGGGTAATGATATATATTTATAATCTCCCTTCTCAAATATGCATCAGCAGTGAAAATAATTTGTTAACTTTCATTTATTCATATACTAGCTGGGGTACCCGGCGTGGCACGATTTAAAAATAGTAAACAGATTCAAAATAAAGAAATTTATT
This sequence comes from Schmidtea polychroa, assembly GCA_959609185.1. Lineage (NCBI taxonomy): Eukaryota > Metazoa > Platyhelminthes > Tricladida > Dugesiidae > Schmidtea > Schmidtea polychroa. Next base: position 1,553 of record CAUHTR010004971.1, on the reverse strand, counting down.
TCAATTCATTCATTTATAAAAAGTAATTTAAAAAATACATTAAAATTTAATTAAAAAAATCTCGGAAGTTGCTTTTGGGGACCAAATTTTACGATTGGAAGCCGACTTCTGATGCAATTTCCATTAGTGCAATGTATAGATGGAATTTAAAACTAAGTATAATAGCACTTTAAAAATTTGAAAAATCTTAATGTGTATCTACTGGTGGCATCTACTGTAGTAAATCAAAGTGACCATGAGTAGGCTTAGGTTACCCTAGAGGTGGTCACCTGGGGTTGAAACATAGCCTATGACCTGTCCCGAGTCAAATGAGGGTCACATGCAAAATTTCAGCACCATAGGTCCAACGATGGGGAATTCTATGAGTAACAAACAAACAAACTTTCATCTTTATATATTAGATTCGTTAACTTTCATTTATTCATATATTAATTATAATTATTATTCTGTTTATATATAACTAGAATTGGGCAAAATTTTACGGTTTACAATTTCAAAATTATTAAAATATAGTGAACTGCAAAAAATAAGTTGTTTTTCGAATGATGCTGTGAAGTTTCTCATATAATATAAATCACGAATATATATAAAGTTTTATTCAAATAAATCCATAAACATTGATCTGAAATAATTGTAGGTCTGTCGAGAACCTGTTTGATAAATATCTTCATTGTCGAAATAAACTTAAGTGATTGTGAAATGTTGTTTTTCTTTACTTAATTTCGGATATTGAAACAAACTTGTTTTTTTATATTTCTTAAGTAATTAATGTTTATTAAAAAGAGAGCTTGAAGATTATAAATCAGTAATATATCGATGTTTGTTGATACTCACGAATTTTCGGCACTGCCTTTTTCAAGTGAATTGAAAAGGCAGTGCCGAAAATTCGTGAGTATCAACAAACATCGATATATTACTGATTTATAATCTTCAAGCTCTCTCTTTAATAAATTCAATGGAAAAAATAATCAGTGGTGAAATTGGGAAAAAAAGTTCTTATAATAATTAATGTTGTTTTTATAAATAATTGAATAAGGTATTTTAAATATATATATTTTAATATGTTGCTGATAATTATAGATAAAATTCGACTTTCTTAAAAATATAATTATCTATGAATTATATTACCAGCAAAAACACTACACTATACTACAGCGGTGCTGAAAGTGTGAGTCGCGCAAATCTCCAGAGAGATCGCAAAAATTGGTTTTATCATTTTGAAATGTCTAATAAAAAATATTCTTTAAATTTTGTATAATACAATAATAATACAATCATCTAAATGAATTTCAGTTGTTAAATCTTTTCCCTCCTCGTTTATCTATGGTTTCTCACTCTGCTATCCAACGATATGCTGTTGATTGTGGAATGCTAATAATACGTGCAAGTTGTCGCCAGTTTCCAGGCATGTTTGACACGGCAAGTAATTGCATTTTTAGGTCTGTTTTTTAATTTTCACAGACATATTTCGGGCCTTTCAATTTTGCTATAGAAACACATATAAATAATTGCAATTCTGCTGTTTAATTTAAACAATTTGTAGAAAATCAGGC